>VZTD01003599.1:2798777-3007878 GCA_013397725.1 Rhagologus leucostigma
TATTATGAGAGAATAGGTGGTTGAGGGGGGGGGGGGGGGGGATGATTAATGATGAGCCATGTTGCATGGGTCAGAAGGAAATGTGGCCTGGGGAGATGCCACCATCATGAAAAATAAGATCAGGAAGAAGGCTGAAGAGCCGGGAGGAGCATCATGCTCCAGTGGGACTCCAGGACAGTGCCACTGAGGCTTGAGTGACAGGCTGGGATCAGAGCAGCACCACGCAGGGACACCCTCTATTCATTGTACAAAGACAAAACTCTCAGTGAGAGATGGAAAGCAAGTGAAAGTCATTGCAAGGTACCTTTGTGCACCAGCCTTTCTGCTGTCCCTTTATCTGCAGTACCTGTGTGCTGCCATGGGGTTGGGGAATCGCTCTCCGGGAGCACTTGCACACACTGTGCCTAATTCTGCTCGTTTTCACTGGCTTCACCTGAGGGTAACACCTCGATTTCCTTAGAATTAGTCCAGATGTATGCTGGGCTTTGTGACTGCAGATGAGAATCCTTCGCCCCTGGAATATGAGACTGTTTTCATTCCTGTGACAGTTCTTATGCCTGCCTGCTGTCTGCAGGAAGCTCGTCAGTGAGAGTTATACACTGCGTGATAAAATACTAATGTTTTTCTTCTTTGGGAACAGGGAAACGAAAAAATTCTGGGTTTGTACTAACATTCCACTTGTTCTGCGTGGGCATTCAGCTGAACTGCCAGGAGCTGGGAACGTTTACAGTCCTGGTGTAAATGAAAGCAGACAGAAGCAATGGAGAAACAGGCTGTGCGAGCCTGGGGGCTTGTCCATGCACAATAGTAGCATCAGTTCAGCTGCAAAATCCATTTAGCTGAACCAGTGTATGTCTCTGATTGGACACACTTAAATTGGTTTATAACCAGCTTACATCAAATTAGTTTAAATCAGGAAGTTACCATAATAGCTGCATCAACCCATAATTGTCTAATTTGTGTACAGGATGGTCGCAAACCAGTAGCCTTTCCTCTATGCCGGTTTTGCACTGCTTTAGATAACTTAAAAACTGTTAAACCAGCAAAACTTTTGTCTGTAGACAAGCCCTAAAGCCCGAAGTTCGTGTGAGCTGGGACAGGGAGTGTGCAGGGGCTCTGTGCTGGCTCTGTACTGCAGCACATGAGCTCAAAGCCAGTGGAAAAAGAGATGACAGACACTTTAAAGCAAGAATGGGACACAAGACACTAATTTTCCAAAACAGTTTATTGCTCTATATGATGGAAAAGTATGAGGTAAAGAAGTTCAGGACTCCTTGCTGTGACCCAGGGGTTTTTATGAGCTGTGTTCACAAGCACGAAGAGGTCAAAGGGAAGCTGTCCGAGAGCTCCCTGAGTTGTGTGGGATCACATTTCATCCCATGAGCTGGAGCAGCCCTGAGCCTTCTCTAGGTTTAGCCAAAGAATAACGACACCCAGCAGGCGGTGAGGCTGGTGAGACATGTTTCGTCTCTTGGGCTGCTCAGGATGGAGCTGGAGTAGGAAATGTTGCTTTTGCTATACGTTAGTGGTGGTTCAGAGCTGTTTTGGAAAGACAAGCCCCTCTGGACAGCAAAGGCAGGTGGCTTGAAAGTGTGACATTGTGGAAACAAAGGCAACAGCAGAATGACACCATGAGTGGGGTTATCTCAACATCTCTGTTACTAAAAATGGCCTAAATTGTTTTCCAAAATGAGCTCTTGCAGAGCAGAGAGAAAGCCTCTGATTTCAAGGGTTCCTAAAATACTTTTGGAACGAAACTCTCTGAATGTTCTGTGGGTGTTGATCGCTGGAGTGCTCAGTAGTATTCGAGCTCTGAGTTCACACCATTAAAGCTTTGTCGACATTACTGAAAGCGTCCTCTAACGCACTGAAGCAAGCTCAAGAGGCTGTATTTATGTTCTCAGGCTGACTTTAGGGCTGTTGCTGGCAAGCTGTCAATAAAAGAAGTTATTAGTCAGGGAGACAGCTTGGAATGGAGAGTTGTTTAAGCAGTTCACTTACGAGTGGGACACAAAGGTGAACAGAAGGAACTTTCTGCATGTTTAGCAAATGGGAATACCAAAGAGCAGTTTTATCAAGGTAACTCTGTTCAGGATGCCCAGCAGTAAATGTGCCAGATGGTTTTTTTTACCTGAGACACACTCCTCCAGTTCTGCAAGTATGTCTGGTAGAAACTGTTTTATGCTTTAAGAAATAGAACGGAAAATTGGTTTGATGTTCTTCCCTCTTACTTTTTTGGTATGTGTGGAAGAGAAAGGCGGTGCTGTTTTCTCAGCAATAGAAAATGTAATAATGCATTTCCACTCTGTGAGGCTTCTGGACGTTTTCATGTTTCATAAAAGTGGATTGAGATGCCATGTTATGTAATATTGTACCCACCAGATAATCCTTACTGGACTTGAGAGCATTGTGGAATAATACTACTGGTAAAGAGTAACTTGCAGAGGAATAGAAAGAGCTGTGAGAAATACTACAAATCTAATGTCCAAAGAGCAGTGCTTGGAGAAAAGAGCAGCCTACTTTTGTAAGAAATGTATTTTTTACACTATGCAAACCATCTTTAAAGGCTGAACTGATCCAAGTGAAAATCATGGGAGAGAGAAAATGAGTGCAAAGCAAATAGATCCCTAAAGAGACTGACTGACAGTTAAATCACAGTTTGTGGGAATCTTTCATTTGCTCCTCGTGGTTTTGTGTTGGCCTAAGAGGAACTTGTGATAAAACAAAGACCTGGCTCCCTGTGGCTCAAACCCGAAGCATATCTGCAGAAACTAATGTATATGTGGCACCCCATTTGCAAGAGAGGGCTTTCCAAAAGCCCACTTCATGTAGATTTTTGTCAGCCCAAAGCTCTGAGAAGGACAGCACATCTCATTATGGCCATACTGTTCCTGTCATGGTTATGGTGATTTGTTTTCCTTCAGGTTTTACTAACACTAATGGGGAGTCAACCCTCCTTGTTTCATCCTGGGAATGGTCTTGGCCTTTTTTTGTTTGCAGTGGGAAGGCTGGTTGCCAACATGCAGTTCTAAAGTCACATTTTCACT
Source organism: Rhagologus leucostigma (assembly GCA_013397725.1). Classification (NCBI taxonomy): domain Eukaryota; kingdom Metazoa; phylum Chordata; class Aves; order Passeriformes; genus Rhagologus; species Rhagologus leucostigma. The sequence continues at coordinate 2,801,825 of VZTD01003599.1, forward strand.
TGCATTCTGGGCAATACCTCCCACATTTTGGACTCTGCAGTACTCGGTGTAAATGGTTTCTTAGAGCTGCTTTGGCAGCCAAAAAAAGCGATACTGTATTTAATTTCTGGCACTGCCACTCGCTGAATTGCTGACACAGCTGTAGCAGACCTCCAGGTTTGGATTTATCTGGCTAAAGCAGAAGATCCCTGTGTTTCCTGACTGGACTCCACGTAATCTATGCCACTGAAGATCTGATCAGGGGCAGCCAAGCAGAAATGTGACTCCTTTCTGCCAAAGGCATTTCAGCAGTGATTTCAAGGTTGTTCTGGAGGGAAGAGGGGACAGAGGTGAATTCTCTGAGAAATTAGTCTTAGTAAGGCTAATTTAGGCCTTCTTCCAGTAGGGTTTACCAGGAAGGTCTGTCGCGTACAAGCCAAAGCCTAATTTTTTTTTACACCACAACTTTTGAGGAGAAAAAACCCATCCCTACCCCCAGAAACACATTTCTGCTTCCCTTGGGTCAGACGTTACTGGTCATGTGGCTGTGTAGTGTGATATATTGGGAGACTGGTGTGGTTGACATCTAACTGTGGAATTTTAAAAATTTTGTTTGTTTGTTTGTTTTTTGCTGTGCACAAAGGTAGTGGTGTGAACATGTTGGAGGCCTGGGAACCAATTGTTTCAGCAGCAGTTACCCTTATTCACCTTGGCTTGGATCATATCCCTACCACAACATTAATAACTTAGCACACTCAGAGAATGAAATAAAGTAATATGAAAAAAGTATAGGGCAGAAAAACCTAGAGCATGTTCGCTATCAAGCTTCAACTTTTGCTTTCCTAGTGGTGCCACCACAGTAGCAGATCTGACTTGTGTCCAAAACGAGTATTTGAGATTCATCTTCTAGGCAAAAAGGGCCACTGCTTTCAAGAGCATTTTCTGCCCCTAGAAGCCATCCAGAATAATTTATGCTGGTTCTCAGTAAATTCAACCAGACTTGAGAAATCCCTTGAACACTGGAGTATCCAGGAAGATTGCATCCCTTGGCTTAGCTTGGCCTGGAGGGTGGCAGGCACTGTAATATACTGATGCTAACACTAACAAAAGCCTCTTTTAAACTACAGTACAATGCATGCAAGGAAACTGATGCTGGTTTAATAAGTACTGCGCTGTTGGCAGTGAAAAATTTAGGTCCAAGTGAGTTAAACTCCATCATCTTGCTGTGATAAAGGAAAAAGATGGATCTTCTTTCCGTGCTGGGCTCCACGTCATACCACAAGCAAATGCCTTTAGTTTCCCATAGCAAACTCTTTTGCAGGGTAAAATACCTTCCAAGATCAAGGCAAGCTGTCAGGAAGGAGTTTATGGGGTTGGTATTCACCACAGCATGGTGATTTGGGGCTGCAACCTCCCTGGAGCTGAGGTGTGCTGGCAGTGATCCATACGGGGTCACCCATCTGACCCTTAGAGGAACAACCAGGCTGGAAGAGCCCAACCATCCAGCTTGCTGTTACTGGAGATGATTGTTTTCCTGTGGACCCCACCATACTGTCTTAGGTTCTCTTTATTGTGTCAGGAAGGGACACTGACACCATAAACTGTGTTGCAGAATGCCCTCAGCCTCTTGAATCATCTGCTGTAATTCTTCAGGAGTGGTCAAGCAAGAGAGGCACTGCAAGAAATGGGCATTTCTTGTGTCGTTCCCATACTTCCCAGCATACTCTGCCATGTGAATCTGCCCTCCTGAAATCCATAAAACCCGCAAGCAGGCTCTCAAACATTTAATTTGAAAGATCTCTCTTTAAATAATTTTTGACTTGTGCCAGGGCAAGCCTGTCCTCCAGTTAATTATGTTCTAAGCACGCAAAGAGAGCTAGTGAAAACAGTCACTTCATAACCATTTTCTTTTTGTAAACTCAGAGTACTTAGATCTGCATCATTTAATCATAATAGAGCCATATGCATGCAGCTTAACTTTTCTGGAAACCAAAATTAGCTAGAAGACATTTTGGCCTATTTCTGAAATGCTTGTGTATGGGGAAAAGTGCTTTGAGAACTTCAGATGGGTATGAGCTCCCAGACCTTGCAGGAGTGGAGAAAAGTTCATGTCAGGAATGTTCCCACCTCTGCACAGGTCACACAGCAACAAATACATCCTCAGTGCAATTTTAGAGTAAAGTTTACTGGTGGAATTGTTAACTAGCACAAAGAAACTAAAAGAGGGACTAAGCTTCTAAATGTAGGGAAAAGATTAATCTTTTTATGGGCCAGTTTTTCAGGCTGTGAATACTTGGTCCACAGAAAGTTATTTTAGTTGTTGCAACATGACCCTTAAATGGAGCAGAGGAATATTTCTTAATTAGATATTTACATATTTTGCAAATATTTGAAAAAATATGATAACCTCAGTGAAATTCAAACCTATTTGCTTAACGAGGCAGTGCTTTAATTTGCATGTCTGTTTAGATATAGCTCTGGATACCTAGAAGACTCTGAAGGATGCACATGCTTGAATCATTGTCTCAAAAATTCTCAGTGAACAGCCAGCGCAGGGATCACATCCAGGGGAGATCGCTGTAGCACACACACCACGAGCTCCGGGGCTCAGTGCTGAGCTTGCAGTTGTGCTTTGCCAGCAGGACTTTGCAGCAGTCACAGCAGCTTTGTTCCGGCGGGAATTGTGTCTGAGTCAGTCCAGCATCTCCCGGTGCTCTTTGATACCCGGCTCTGCTTCTCTGCCAAAATCCCAGCTGATGTAGAGAGAGGGTGGTGAAACCATAGGGCATTCCAAAAAGTTCCTGAAAAGCTTTGGGTAAGCTTAAGGAAATAGTGTAATGATATCTTGATAGATATCTTGCTACCACCCCACTCCCCTGTATTAAAGGTGTCAAAACTTGCTGTGAAAACTTTTAAGAGAATATGGCTTTAGTTTCGAAATGGTAGTTACTAACAGGGCAGATACTCTGAGTGTTACATGGATGAAACTATTAATTAAAGGTCCTTACAGAACTCTCTGTGGCTGCAGAATTGCAACATGAATTTGCAGAGGAAATAAACATTAAAGGCTGCAGCCCATCTTGCAGCCAGCTGTTGGCCACCAGCTGAATACTCCCTCACAGGGATAACACGGAACATACCTTGGTAAGATTAAAAGGCATATTTTTGGGATCCCCTCATTTGGGTGGGATTCTCTGAATTTTTACAGTAATTCTTTGCCCAGCTCTCAGTTCAAGAGACTTAATACATTTACCTCTGGCTACTGTGGCTGTCATGCAAAGAGGCTCTGGCCAGCAAGGCTGAGCTGGTCCTGCCAGCAGCAGGGTTTCCTGCTCTGGCAGAGGGGATGTGGGACAGCTGAGTCTCCTCTAAATTGAGAAGGGACAATGAGTGAATGAAGAACAGGAGGATGATGAGTGAGAGGAAGACAGTGAGAGAGGAAAAGAGTAAAGCCAGGGAAATGTAGCTGATTGCAAATGCATTTATCCTTTCTCAGGAAGTTCATCCTCGGAGCAGCGCCTGAAGGTAGTGCTGGTAACTGATGCTACCTGGTCTAGGTCTAACTTGCTGTCATGCTGACATGTATCAGGAAATTAAACCCCCTCTCTCTTGCCAGTGCTTCTGAATATTGATTCCTAATTCCACAACCTGGCCATTATTTGAAACTAAAGCTTGCCGCAAAGGAGAGCGTTAAAACACAGGTCAAGGACAAGCCTGCCCTCCATGCCTGCAGCCACTTCCCAAGTGCTTTATGAAAGCCATTGTGCCATGAATGGATGGGGGAAAAATAGAGCATATTCAGCATGAATAAAACATGACAGTGATGTGCTAGCAAACTGTGATCTGTTTTGACTGTGATAACAGTGTAAACCTCAATGGGTGAGGACAAGATCACAGTGCACTGAAACCATGAAGTCAGCTTAATGTGACCACAGTCCACTCGAACTTCTCTGTCACTCCTGCCAGTTCCCTGTGATGCGCTGTGACTGTGATGTGCATCCAGAGAGAGCGAAGTGACACATGAGTGTGGCGTGACAGCAATGCCAGAAAAGATTTGGTGCTTGTTGTTTGTGGCCAGTTAGCCATGTGAATGCAAAATGTATGGGGCAGTTTGTAAAGAGCTGGTACTGATCATTTGTATGAATGGTTTTGACTGAGGAGAATTTGGGTTTGAATATCTGTATGAGATTCCTCCTGTAGCAAGCCTCGATAAACATTTGGTTACCGCAGTTGTTGGCTGGAAGGTTCACCTTATTTAAAGTGCTTTCTGAGATTTGATGCTGTCCTTTTTTGTCTTCACTTCATACCATACCACAGTGGCAGATTATTAACTGAGATACGTATGGCGATCAATATAATATAAAGATCAACGTGTCCTTGAGTTCAGTGCACGTCGTTTTATAGGAAAGTGTTTTTTCCCCTCTCCATTTGGCTTGATTATTCAAGAGTTCTTTAACCACTACAACAGAATCCTTTTCAGAAGAACGTTTTTCTTTCACCCTAGTTGCTATGAGAACATGAATCATCTCTTTAGCACAATAGCAACAACTGTAGTGCTTAAGTGCATCCACTGATTTTTTACTGTTTGTTCTTTGCTCTCAACAAGATAAGCTGTTGTTATTTCTTTCTTCTTGAACAAGCATAACATGATTGCTGAAGTAGTCAGAATAATTGGACCAAATAGTGAGGCAGTTAATGTAAACAGAAAGAATTTATCTCTTTCAAGTACAGTAAATTGTCCTCCAAAAATATGGAAATCTTGTCTATTTCTTGTTGTGCCCTAGAGCAAATTTTGTTGAGTTTGTTGTCACATCATTATTTTCGGACTCTGTGAAATTGCTAATGAGGAACAGGCTGCTTTCAGTGGGATATTTGTGTGTGTTTAAGGCTGTGATGAGATGTTATAGTCCGAGGGTAAATCACCAGCACAGGAGAAGTTAATGCTCTCCTTGAACTCCATATCCACCACAGGTGTTGGTTACCACCAAAAGTGCTGCCAGGGAGTGGGATGTGGGAGGATGGTGTTGGCTTCAGCTGCAGTGAATTATCTACTGCAGAGAGGATGTAAACCAAGTAAGCTGATGTGCAAGCTCTTTTGGTAGCTGTGATGGGAATGAGTTCTGCACCAGAGGAAGATGATATCAAGAACTATTTTGCTTGATCATTAGCACCCTGAGCTGTTGCCATAGATAACCTGTAAGCAAATTTTTAAATTTCTTAAATGACCGGTTAAATGAGTTATTCTCACTGCGAGAGGAAGGATTTTTCTGTGTACTTTGTGTATTCATTTTCAGGCTACTCTTGGTTGCACCCACTGTCAAAGGCAATATTTCCACACCATTAAGTCTGCTTGTATAAAATGGCTTCTGTGGAGAAGGATCCTTGAAAAGCAAAGGCTGGTGGACGTGTTTTGACAGTCTCTCGGTGTTTGCTAGCCACTGCCTTCCTAAAGCCTTCAAACCTCCTCATCTTAATCACCAGAGATGCTTGTGGAAATCAATGTTGTTGGTAGATGAGAAAGACGGGGGCCTGTGTCAAGTGGAAATGAGATGTGTTCTAGATGGCATGAGACAAGAGGTCATGAGAAGTTTGTGAAAGCACTTAAATTATTTGAGGCTGGTGGCTCTTGTTGGGACTTGTGTCTGATTCGAGAAAGGAGCTTCTACTCCATCCTCATTTGGCACCTGTGATTCATATAATCCATGGTGTCTTTGCGAGAGGGGGATAAATGCTATGCAAATATGTCTAGACAGGTGAAATATGGCTAATGATCAGCTGAGACAATTTCCCCAACAACCCTCTTAGATTTTAATTATTTATAGATCTATAACTACATACTATGCACTTCTGTAGCACAGGTGAATTAGAGGGGGAAAAAATGAAAGGTTATATACAACCAGTGTTTTCAATAGTATCAAATTATTATGCCAATAAAACATGTAAAATCTCAAGATCAAACAGGCATTTGATGTGCTGATTCCATTTTGGAACAAAAGAAAAAAAAATCCCCGAGTGATTGTTATCTGGTACTTGTAGCTTTGAATAGATAAAAGCAGTGGCCCAGACCTTGACTCGAGTAAATTAATACAATTGCATTGACTTCGGGGAAACAATGTGGATTTATACCAAGTGATGGATCTGTTCTTACTGGCTGATAAAAATCTAGAGGTTAGGCTTCTTCATCAATTTTTGCCTAAGAACTAAGGAAGGAAAAGATAATGGGGATACAAGTAGGGATATGATTCAGTATTATTCTGATCTTAAACTTCTAACCTCAGGGGAAAGAGGTCTGAATACTTGGCATGGATCTTCCTTAAGTTTGATGAACTGCTTTACCATTGTATTTAATTGTTTGCAGCTAGTATTACACTGAACTAAACTAAGATTATACGCAATTAAGCAAAAGAAGAGTATTGCATTGAATGGTATTTAGAGTGCCTCATTAATTTGTATTAGGTTGTTAAAGTAGGAAAATGCGCCAACATGATTTAAACATAGAAATACCTAGGTAATCTGGCAAACCACGCTAAGCTTCTAATAACTTTTTGAATATTTCCTGAAAATAACTAGGACCTGATTAAACTACTTTTATGTGTCATGTTTTCTCAGCAGAAAAAATCTTGAGACTCCTATTGCCTCAACAGCAAGAAGACAGCAGAAGCTCTAATGCAGAGGCAAACAGTGCTATTAAGAGAAATAAAACCTAAAAGATACGTATTAAGAAATTACCCGTGTGTAGTAGTAAAACCAATTTCTTGGAGTGAACTAGATTTTGCTGGCTTAATCATAATTTGTGAAAGTTGACCTCAAATAAACGTAGAATCATAATGAAATTTAGAGATAATCTAATGAAATCCAGCATTGACTATGAATCACAATTTAATGTCAGAGTTATGTGTGTTTTGGTCTTGGATTTAGTGACAGCTAGGTTTTGGGAACTGAGTATATTGTATTGAGTGTGGGCCTTGTTATTTGTCATCAAAATGAGCAGAAAAACTTCTAAAAAACTTCTAAAACGAGAAATCTCCAAGGAAAGGGAATCTTGATAGTCCTTTTTGCAGGCAAATTCCTTGGGGCAGTCATATTTTACGCAGTTATATGGAAATTTATGTTGATAGAAAAGATTGTTTCACAAAGCTGTGATAACTTTTCCTGTGGCAAAGGAAGGTCTGTGAGTGACTGCTACAAAACACATTTTCAAAAAATTGTGAAATCCTGCAACCACTTTGCTTTATAAAACATAGTGTCTCCCATAATTTAAGGTCTATTAAAAAAAAAAAAAAAGAGAAATCTGTTTAAAATTAGCCATTAGTGGATATTAATTTCCAGCATGGACTAAATTTTTAAGAACCAGCTTTTAAATAATGGGCATATTATGACTTGTCTACTGTGCAGTTTATATATCTGCATCATTAGTAAAACAAATATTTTAATGCTTGTTTGAAATCTTAAATTCAATCTAGAAATGTTGTTTAATCTACTTTTCAGTTCATATCATCTCCCTGTATTTAAATGCTTTTACCCATTATAGCTTTCCTGAGGTCTGATGCAAAGACCTTCAAGAACTGGCTTTGTCAGCAGCGGGAGTTGGACTGGATGTTGTTGTTTCCTGGTCCTTAGTGGCCTCTGTGTGAATGGGTGGGAATTCCCCACTGACAGAAGAGATTCCTGAGGTAACAAGGATGTTGGAACATTTAGGACACAGCTTTGAGCCCCAGGATATGTGGTTAGAACCTGCTTTTCCCTGGGAGGCTCGCTGGGTTTCTTTAAATACTTTGCATGAGTGCAAAAGGTGGTGAGTGGTATCTCTGAGCTTCCTGGCTCTGCAGTGCTTCTGCCAGGGATGCAAGGTTTGATTCCCAGAGCACAGCCCTGCCACCCCTGGGACTGCAGGAGTGTCCTCTCCAGCCCTTCAGGTGCCTGAGCTCACTGCACGTGGCTCTTGTGTGATATCACCCAGCAAGAGAGAGATAAAACGTCTGAAAGGCTCCAGCTGTTACAAAAATAAATCCTGCTGATTCTGACTCAAGTAAAACATACAAATTAACATAAACTCAGTATCAGTGGGATCTTAATTCGATTTTTTTGTTTATTTTTTTCCTTCAAACTTTTTAAAAGATGTGCTCGTATTTTAAAATCTCTACATAATAGAGACCTGGTTTTCCCACCTCTTGTACACAGCATCATCAAGACATAAAATACCTTTCTGGCCATCTGAGTATAATAATGAGGCAGCTGTACAGCTCACTTTGGTTGTTTATACCTATTTGGGCTCAGACCTGTTGCAGTGTCCTCTGGATGAACCTTTCTCATCCCAGACCCTGCAATTTGATGTCTGCTCCAAGCATTGGTTAAAGACCAAGTTTCAGCAGTTCATTTACTCTGTGTGAAATTTAGTGGGTTTAAATCATCACCTTTCTGGTGAAACATGCCAGTTTGAGGCTCGGAGATCTTGTGGCTTTGTTTTAAATAATGTCTGAGGCTGGGCTTCAGCCTTTGGCTTTGAAACCTGTCAGTATGTTGCATAGACTTGCAAAATAAATCAGAACATTTTATGTTATCGTAAACCACAGAATGGGGGATTTTTTGAAAGAGCTAAGAGAATTGCAGGTATATATATAGGGTGTATGTATAATTGTACAAGCTCAGTGAGGGGAAGTCTCTGTAGCTTGAATTTCAATGGCTTTTGTGTACACCTCAACTGGAGTTTTTTTAATTTTAGCTTAGCTGTCAGTCCTTCCAATTCCGGAATTGGAAAAGGGATTTTGTCCCACTCCAGACCTCATGTCAGTGTGTTTCTGATGAGTGTGCATCCTGTGCTGTGTCTTCAGCTGTAATTAATTAATGGATGTTCATGTAGGAATTCTTTTCTCTGTGAAACTGATCCTTACCAAACTGTCCTTAAATCTTATGTCAGTCTCTTTTTCCTTGTAAAACTGGAAGTCACCTTCATCCAGTGTGGAAACTGGTCTACTACTCAGTTCTTTCTTTTCTTACTTTTTTTTTTTTAAGTGTTTCTGTTTTGAGATTTGTCCCTTGCTGGTGTTGCTGTCAGCCAGCACAACAACCAGGGAGTTCTGCTGGAAAAATATTTTTAGGTATGCAAAATTACCATCAGAGATTTGCCACTGACCATGTCACTTTGCATGCAGCATATCCAGCAAAAACATTCATATGCCAAAATAGCTGTGAGCTTACAGGGTGTTAGCCTGGGATAACTATAGCTTTACAATCTAGCTTGTAAATTTTTATCCTGCACACAAGCCCCCATATACGTCTATAACTCATAACTTAAACCATGTTATCACTACCACACAAGCTAGTGCTGTAAAAATGCAACCAAAGCTAAATTTAAATACATGTGTAAGTGCAAAGCTCTCAGCTTCCGTAACAAAGGTAAAACTGGGCTCCTGTGGTAAAAATATATGTCCTTAATTTAGCCTGAGAAATCACCAAACTCATTGTGTTGATGGTATGACCTAAACTAATCTTCTGACCAGATTTTCAAAGATGAAAAAAATTCAGAAAACTAATCTAGTGCAATGCTGATAGCCTATGATGGTTGAGAGGTTGTAACATTATTTTAAAATATTATAATATAGCTGATCTGTGATTTTCTGTAATGCAACATCAGTTGCCTGTTATTTGCTTCTGACTATATTTACGTGGGAGAATAAGGCTAAAAACTCAGCAGGTCTGTTAATACTCAAGGTGCAGGTTATCATAAATGCTGGTAATGTTTTTCTATTCCTGCTTTTTTTCCTGTTATTACAGGTTTTTTTGAAATATACAAGATATGTGGCAACATGAAACATAATATAACCTGGTATGTTCCTTGTTTGATGCTGCTCCTTATTTCTCTAAATCAAGTGGGAGTGCTACAAGGTGCTGAAGCCCTTTAATCTTTTGTTGTACACAGTAGCCTACATAAACAGAGTGAACCCTAGAGCACACTGTACCTTCTATCTGTACCAGTAAGTGGTTTTATTCATAAAGCAAATTAAACACATCAAAATAAGGAATTTGGGGTGGTGAGCGCTGGAATGGAAGCCTGGTATGCTGGTGAGGATGCTGCACTGAGTTTAAATTGGTTAAAATCCCATTTCACTGGTTCTAAGAACATACTAATTTTTCTTGGAGGGTTTTTTGGTCTGAAGCCTATTCTATACTAAAGAGCTGGTGGTTTTATGTCTGAGGAAGGAATTTGATGCTGAGGAATAGTCTGAGAAACTCCTGCCTGGAGAGGCTGAAACCATCCTGATTTGAAGTTGGAAAATCCTTGAAGTGTTGATGATATGGACAGGAGTTTGTTTTGTTTATTTTAGTAAGATTTTTCTTGCTTTGAGAATCTGGGCTGCAAATCTTATGTGCAAAATGTTTTAAAGGCTGCTTTTCATTTTTGTGTAAAACACCTTTTTTTTTGGTACTCTCTATCTAGTAATGCTGGCCAAATATTTATATCTCCCCATTCATGTGCTATGTAGAAAGATCTCAAAGAAAGTTGTTCCGGACCTGGGGACCTTATGATGCAGATATAAAATATAACAAGCCAGATAAAGTAGAATGAAAGCATGAAATGGCAGAAGCAACAATAGCATGAGTGGAAATATGAGTTTCATTCTCAGTCTCTGCCTATAGGATATCTTGGACAAGCTTCCAGTACCGAAATCTCTGCTGTGATCCAAAACCCGGCCACAATTGATTGCTGTAGTTTCCAGACTCATCCTGCATGCATCATAAGAAACCAAACCATCAAATTATTTGAATAATATAACATTTGCAGAATTCCATATTTTCCCAAATAGCATCTTGGGTGAACCACAAGAGATGCATCTTACAGGACCACAGTCTGCCTCAAAACCTGGGGAAACTCCACTGTCTCTGGTGGAAACTTCAAAGGGTCCAGGAACTTTGAATCTATTTTTCCCCTCTTAAGCTTTTTGGACTGTTTTATTTAAATGCTGAAGAATTAGAAAAATGTTTCTAGTTAATGAGTAGATTGGGCATATGTTAGGGAGACTGAAAACCAAGTCACTGTCTGTTTGGCAGGCAGACTATTCTGCACAACTTAAGTATCTGCTACTAAAATGTTGTCATCCAGCAATGGTTACCACAGCATCAACAACTGAAATACCACAGCTGGTATAGAAAATATAATAACTAGTTGTCACAAGAGATTCAGGATAGGAAATAAGTGTGCCATCTCCCAGCATAGTCTTTTTAATGCCTGTTTTTATAGGCAAGGTTCATCCCTGTACTGTTCCTAAATCCAGATGTTGCTTCCAGCAGGACATAACAGAGCAGAATCCAATGGGGAAAGCAGGCAAATGAATTATGTTATAAAGTCCTTCTGTTCAAACAGACTTGTTCTGGGACAGGATAGGCATGTGATGGAGTCTCTATTATTGCAGTCTTTAACTCAAGCTTGGATGACTTTTAAAAAGTTGTGTACTCATGTTTTTAGGCTTTAGTCATCCTAATTTAATATTCATAGTGATCCTTCTGACCTTGGGTGGTTACTCCGTCCTTGCTGGGGTGATTTTTGTTAGTGACTGTGTATCATATGAGAGTTCCTTAAATCCTAAGAAGGAGATTGATCTACTCATGTTTTTAATGACTCCACATTCTCAGTGATTTAAATCTCAGTTAGCCAGGACAGTGAATGATCTGAAAATGTTCCAAATTTTTCTGTTAAATTAGAAATGTTTATTACAATTCTGGTAATAAACCCTTACGTGTTTTTTCATAGATCAAATTCGTAGGCTACTTACTGAAATTTTGCTCCAAGCAGAATAAAGGTTAATTTCCTTTCTCTTGTCATACACCTTTTATTTCCAGTAACAAAAAAACCCCAACAACAGAAAAAAACCCCCACTCAAACCCCATAAATACCCCATCAGTTTGAAACTATCAAAATTCCAAGCCTTGAAAATGGAATAAGGATATGCTACACATAAAAGCCTGCCCAACTTGAGAGGAAAAGTTTTTTCTATTCAATTTCAAGGAACCTTTTTCACTTGGACTTTTGTAGTTTTGTTTCCTTCTGAGAAGGCAGGAATTCAATTGCATGATCCCCCAACTTTGTTCCAAGATATTGGCAGCCTGAATGAGTTTAATAAAAAATCACAAATGGAGCATTGAAGCTAAGATTTAACCACCTATGTTGCACCATACCAAAATCTAATACAAACTAATTTTGGTCTAGTGTCTAATTTCCACAGCTGTAAAGAGAAAGATTCAAAGGAGTCATTCCTGGATTGCACCAATGAGAGGTCAAAATCCCATTCTCAGGATTATTACAATAATTAGATCCAGATTCTTTCTTGTATTTGAAAGAAGACTTCAGGCTATCTAACTTCACATTCTGTTGTAAAGCTGCTAACAAAATCTTTTACTCTAAAAGTGCGTTAGATGTTAAAATTCCCAACAATGCTCACAAAATATGGCTCTTATGCCGAGCTTAATTGAATTTGGTTATTTATTATGCAACATAAAACATTTATTATATGGAATGTGTTCAAGAACGTCTCCATTTACCATATGTTTTCAAAAATGCTTTACACAGTGCAAATTGAAAAGATAAATCTGCGGAGTGAAGCCACCAAGGGTCAGGTAGTCCAACCTGAGGCTTCAGAGCCAACCAGGGACTAATCCCTCTCGAGATACCTCACTGCTCACACTGAGCTGTCCTTTTTCTTTCTCCAAAATTGTCTGTATCCCTTCTTCTGTTCCTGTTTATCTGATTTTCACAGAGTTTGTCAAGTATAACCGCCCAGATTTTGTTTAGTTGTGCATGATTTTCCATTTCTTCCCTCTCCTCTTCCTTGGTTGTCTGTTATGAAATGTTATGGTCAGTGCTGTCCTGGCAGAGTCCAGCTGTGAAAAAGGCACCGTCCAATCACTCTCCATTTATTTTGTTGACAGCATGTGAACGGCAGGAAAGCTCGCGTGTGTGGCACAGTGTTGGCTGAAACCAGTGTCTAGGAAGCACAGGGAAATGGTTTTACAGTTGTTTCAGATTCTGCAAAGCTCTTTACTGCTCAGTGCAATTTTGCAATTCCTGGCAAGTCACCACAAATGTATGGTCTCACTCTGTTCTGATTCCAAGACCATAAGTATTAGCATTTCTTTAAATGCTTTTTCTGCTTTTCCTTTATCTTAACACTAGTTAAGATGAATATTTGAGTGAAGGGAAAGGAGGTGGTAACTGCATTTCCCTCTTTTGCAATAAACTGTGCATATAAAATAATACCAGTTACATCCTAGGGCTTTTAAATTTGTCTGGTGTTGTATGTCATCCTGTGATGGGTAAAAGAATTCAAACTTCTTTGAGGCATTTTCTAAGGACATTGTAAACTTTTTTCAGTGTCTTTTCACTTAGATGTAAAACAGAGACTCTCCCATATTTATTTGGCAAATCCTTTCTTGTAAACACAAATAATTTCTCTTGTTAATTATATCTGATCTGATATAACTGCACACATGATCTGTTTTTTTCAACCAGGCTTGAAAGGAGACTGTTTGAGTAGGGGAGAAATCATATGCAAGGTTTGCCTTCTGGCTCAAATTAAGGCCAGTCAGTTCCTAGGGAAGTAAATAAGAATGGGAAGATGCACATCCCTGAGAAAAATGTAACACAACACATGATAGAATCCTTCCCAGGCATTGGCAAATCTTCTGTTTGGATTAGCGTAGTGATATCTGGGGACTAAACCTTGCTCAAAGTTTTCCATTAAGTTTCTGTTTATGTTTGTACTGAAACAGTCATTTGAGTCAAAATATATTTGCTATATTGCTATATAATTAAAAATGTCTTTGGATATTTGAGATGAATCCAGAGGAAAATAAATTCAAGTGATCTCTAACTGAAAATGACCCATTTCTCTGACCTGAAGAGTCTTTTAGCTGCAATAGTGACTTCTGGTAATTTTGATTGAAAAAGGCTGTTGAATCACGATGAACTTGTGCTTCTGAAACCAAAGACCAACATGTTGGTGCTTGAAGTTAGGTTCCTTTGTTTCCTGCTGTAATGTTAAGGAAATGACTGCTCAGTACAACTTCAGCTAAGCTGCTGAACCTGTGTAGTTTTCAGATGAACTTCAGATGGCGGAATCTATGTTTAGTTTGGTTTGTTTATTCCTCAGCCACATGGTAACATCTCATTGACGTGGTGAGAGTTGTTGACTCACAGCTACCGTGGCTTTGCAGCAGTGGGATTCTGGCCTCTGCACACCATGAGGAGCCTCTTCCAGTTGTTGCTCAGAAAATAATTGTGCACGAGGCAAAAGGTCAGTTTTGGCTCTATGACCCACGTGGGAAGGCAGATGGCTTTGTGCTGTGCTGCTATAACCAGACATTTATTCAACTTTGCCATGGGGCTCCTAATATCAGGAGAGTCACTTGCTGTAGAGAATATTCACACATTCAGTTTATAGAATAGTTATAGGAAACTTAAAAACTCTATTCAGTAATATACTTGTTCCCATAAAACTTACATTGGATCAAGCCAAGACTGAAATATACTGCTGTTTAAACAGAAACAGGAATAAGTATCCCACGCTAGGTTAATTTAATATTACATTCAGATGTTCTGGAATTAAGTGATGGAGCAGATGGGACAGTGATGACCAATTCTTAATAAAATAAAAAGACAGATGATACTTTTTAGCTTATTTATTTTTAAGAGCCATCAGGAATGGCTTTGGATAATAGAAAGTCCATTTTTACTCTGATTCTTTTAAGAGTAAGGTTTATGCTTGTTCATATGTCAATCCCCCCTCCCCATAATAACATCTCTGCTTACAGTACTCAACTATCCACACTAATTTAACTCATTGTTAGTAAAAGTAATTCTTCTTACTTTCTAATGGAGTTAGAGGAGTAGCATAGCTCTGGTTTACAGTAAAATTCTGTGAACTCTGCTTTTCCAGCACATGGAGGATGAAACTGTTTGGCAACAAGGCAAGGCATATATATAAAGGCTGCAGCAGCTATTAGGGAAGCTTGGTAAATACTCCACTATTTATTGATCAAATACATTTATACGAATAAGTTGTCATTTAAAATGGCTTTTTTCTTGAAGATGGAACTAGCCATGGGCCAGGGGTCCCTAATGCCTTCTCTTCTCAGATTTCCATTTGTTATGGCCTCTAAATGACCAAACATGCTCTTTTGTTTTCCAAATTTCCCAGACTAACTCAATATCCTGAGGCAGCCATGTCTGCAGCCCTATCTAATCATGGAATTGAGGGTGAGACTAACAGAACCAAATTCACAAAAAGGCATCATTAGGGAAGCCACTGGTGGTCAACCAGGATTGAAACAGGCCTAGTTTTCGGGCATATGCTGGTGTTTTGGGATCACCATACCCACAACTAGTTCTCCTGCTGAAGACTGGCTTGAAATTTAAAAGCACGGAGACTCTTTGTCATACAAACCAGAATAAGATGGATAGTGGCAAAGCCAATTAGAGCAAAGTGATGATTAACATAGGACAAAATAGCATCTGAGAAAGTTGGATTTCAAGGAAAAAAGCCCCTGTGTGGAAGTAAGGGAAACAAAGGAGAAGCTCTTCTGTATAAAGTGACAATGGAGAATAAAGATCAGAAAGCAAAGATAAATCTGTTTTACTGTTCCTCTGGGGAAAGGATGAAAAGCAAGTAAATGCTGTTGACATGAATAATGCCTTAAACACTAGAGTAACTGATAAATGTTCAAGTTCTGTGAATTCAAACAGAACGCAGTTGTACAGGATATTTCTTTTCTAACCTGAAACCAAGATGTCAAAAAAAGAATAGATGCTTATAGGGCAGTGAATTGGTGTGGGGGTTTGGGATGCTTATAGGGCAGTGAATTGGTGTGGGGGTTTGGGAACTGTAAAGATGGTCTTATTAGAGAGCTATGACATCTGCTCTGCCATTAGTCCAACTCCCATCCGTGTGTTGTAGCTGTATGAAAATTGTTCAGAGACATGATGAAATAACTTCCATGAACCAACGAGTAGGAGAAGAGAAGAGCTGTGAGAGGTAAAGGAATGTAAATCCTCGTGCTGGAAGGGTTGGAGGCACCTGTGGTAACAGCCCTCTAAATAGACACTCTGTTAGCTGTGGAGACACAACATTGCCTTGTGTTATTGCACTGCAGAGAGTCAATGGAATTGGTTTTCAGTCCTTATTTTGAAGGATACCTGCTTACTCTGCTTGGAAACATTCCTAATTTGAAAGAAAAGAAGGCTATGTAGTTCTTCCTAATCTAAATTCTCTTTACAGAAATAGCTTCCCTGTTGCTTTTTGCTTCTATCCTCATAACTAAATGAAAGAAGTTAAGTCATTAGCACACCCGGCTGGTCTTCAATATTCTTTGTACAAAGTTATGGGGAAAGTAATCAATAAACATTTTTGTTTCTTTTAGTCTCTTGGTTGTAGTGTGATTGCAGTGGAACTGAGAGCAGAGATCCATCTTTAATGCTGCTTTTTTCCCGATAGAGCTTATGAGCCAATATACATTGTTTACTCAAGGGGCCATATGCAGCTAATCTTTATGGAAATACAGGACAAAAATATTCATATCTAGTAATATTTAGCTAACTTGTTTTTTTCCCATCTAAGTAGGGCAGGTAAACACATCCCTGATTTAGAGTAAATCACTTGTTTGAAGGATTGTATTATTTTCCCTATTCTTTTCTGCATGTCTTGAACTAAGAAAAATAAATCCATAAAAAGAATACATTAACCTAATATAGGTGCACTGAATATCTGCTGCTACTTTCTGAACAGTATAATTCTCCTCTGATTTACTTCAAAACATTGTGATCCCAGCTGTAGAATAGCAACAACTGCAAACTAAAAATACTTAGAATTACTGAGTCAAAAAGCTGGGCTTTTAAAGAGCATAAAATCGACTGGGACCAGATGGTATAGCAGGAGAGCAGTTGCTGGGTTTTAAATTCACCTTTTCAAGAGTGAGATCATTAAAATCCAGGTAGAGGCTGGAGCTATAGGTAAGATTCAGGAGTGCTGGCAGGGAGCAGAAAAGCTCAGTCACCGAACAGAGCAGCCAGTGATGTTCAACTTTTGTATGTGGAATCCTATATCATTTCTCTCACCACCAGCACCATCCCAAAAGGGAAAAGTGAATATATTTTTGTACCACTGAGGGCCTTCTGCATGTGAACTGGAAAGAATGACCAAATATTTACTGAGTCAATAGGAGGTGACACATTTTCTGTCTTGTTGCCTATAAATAGTTGAGGACGTTCTGAAGAAACTACTTATTTAAAAAAAAAATTGGACTGAATAATCAGAAAGGTGATTTACTTGAATTTAAAAGGAAAGATAAGTAAGTCTCTCTATTAAATAAAGTACTGGATTTCCAAAGGACAGGCACTGATAAATTAGTGAAACCAATGAAGTCTGTTGAACTGAACAGCTGTTGAAACTGGATATGGAGGAGACAGGGAATGAGTCACAAGATCTTCCTGGAGCTTGTGCACCAAAATCTAGAGCTGTGACCCTTTATGAGCTTCTCTGCTCTCCTCACTTTAAGTTAATGTGCTTTTTGTAGGTAGGGCAAACATTTTTAAAAAGCCTTATTAGAACAAGCCAAAGGCTTGCAAGGAAAATTTAAAATCAAACAGAAAAAACAAAAAGCCCCAAAGCAAATGACTGAAAAGACAGCTGTGTGTTAGAGGTAAAACTGTAAATAAGCCAGAAACAGGAGAACTTCACCCTGCTCACTGATCACCTCTAGACAGGCCGATCTTTGTCCAGCTGGCTGCTGCTTCACCGTATTTGGAGAACACAACTGCCCAGTGGGATGCTTTCTTTCCCTGCTGCTGCTCATTCTGTGCCTGGCTCCATGCTCCTGCCACTCGTCCCAGGTCAGTGCTGGCACTCACTGATCTGCTGGCCCAGCAGTCACAGCAAAAGATGAGCCTGCAGCTGAACCCCTCGTTCTGAAGCCATCAAATTCTAATGCCCATGGGAGTGGACAGAGAAAACCTAAGTCTGAGGGAAGGGGGATCTCTTCCAAAGTGGGCATGTGCTGGTGGAAAGTGTTCACAGACCCAGCCCCCAGGTGAACAGTTCAGCTGTTCTGGAGTTGTGTGATCGCAAAGGGTGGTGAGAAAATAACCTCTCTGCCGAGCTAACTGGGAGGCAGTGAGTGTGAGATGTGCAGCTCCATTCATTCCAGCCTGGCACAATTACTCTGCATCTGATCCAGCCTCTTCAGAGAGGGGAGTTATTCACTTGCAAATCACAGTAGGAACAGAAAATCACGAAAGGAACAAAACTGAGTTTAGCTGAGTAATGAGAAGGGTGGAGAGAATGTTGTCTGTAACACCATAGAGGGGAGTCTTGCTTTTTTTGCTTTTATCAGATGGATGACTATGAAATGCATACTAATCTATCAGAAGGGTAAGAAATAGGTAAATGGTTTTAAGACCTCATTTGGTTAATGAATTAAAATGCAGAAGAAAAAGAACCCGTGTAGATCTACCCACTTGGTCATTTATCACTGCAGGCACTCCTAACAGCCATGCCAAATTCAGGCTTCAGGTTATTCACTAATAGCCATAGGCAAATGAAATTAGCATACTGGTGAATAAATTAATCTGGGTTCAGTAGGAAACTTCTATATCCTACTGAAGTGCAGTGCAAAAGTGTTGGTTTGGGGTTTTATCCCTACAGGGTGTGAGTAATACACCAGAGATAAACTGGCCATGTGGAATGAGCAAAATGCTATGCAGGTGACACCTATAGACTGAGAAATGGGAAGCTGGCCAGAAATCAGGGAAGTAAGGAGAGAATTCCTTAAACTGAATGTTTGTTCATCTATGTCCTTTTGGTAACATTTGATACCTGATTTTCAGCCGTATATATAAAGTGTGTATATATATATATATATATATATATATATGTATATCCCAGTGTTTGAGGGGAGTGTATCTGGCCAGGGAAGGACTTTCATTCATGCTGGTTTGTTTTCACTTGGTTTTCTGAGTAGCAGTCCCAAAAAGAGAATGCTGTGCAGTATCACTATTGTTTTGCATTACAACGCCCAAATCGTAGCGAGAGTAAGGAAGATGATGACATGACACAGACCTGAAATGCCTGATGTAACACTGTGCCTAATGCGTAAAAGATGAAGAGGGGAAAAAAGGGTAAAGAGAGGAATAAAGCAGTGAGAGGATGCATTTAATAGTTGCAAGTTCCTCTTGAAGGCAGTACTGATCAGAAATGATACTAATGTTAGGAATATTTGTTGACTTAAATATTTTTTGAAAAGGAAGGGATTACCGTAATCTGTTCTGCTGGGAAACTTGTTCAGTGTTTGCTAACAAGTGAGGTAAAACAAGGTAACATGTTTGACAGGTGTAATTCTCCCGAGAGTCACAGTGGCATTTTCTCTGCCCACGCCTGGTGCTCCCTGGACTTCAAAGGCACTTCCTATTACTCACTGGCACTGGTCCCTGCTGGCATGCTTGCTGCAGGGTGAGAGACTGAAATAAAGGAATAGATGTAAGGGATAGATATCCTCCTTTTGCTAGCTGTGCTGGTCCAAGAGGATGGATAAAATCTCTCTGAGCTTCATGTTTCTTCCTTAATTGCCAGAACTATGGATTTGGTTGTTAATTTTTCTTTTTTTAGTACTTAGAGAAGATGCCAGTCAAAGATGGCTTGACCAAATGACTAATGAGTGATCTTATATATATAAAACAGAATTTTTTTTATTGAATGTGTCTGACTTCTATTCAAGCTACCGGATATCCACTGCTATAATCACTTAACATATCATGAAAAATTGCTTTACTATTACGTTACAAAGCTGGGTACAAAAAGAGACTGATGGCTCTCATAGTGTGGGGGAGATTGTCTGCATTGTATGGGGCCCTGAGAAAATTTGATCTGTGTTATTTATATGAGGACTGAGAATATAGGGCAGGAGTCTTCATTCTTTGCCCCACAGTGTGTTTTTTTGCTGGCCTTTTTCCGCTCCTAAAATCACTTCTAATTGGGGATATCTTGAGTTTTCCTTTTGCTGGGCATAAGGTGACAGCTCTGCTGCAAAAACAAACATTTCCTGTGCAGCACAGTCCATCACTGTGAGCCACTCAGCACTGTTGTTGCAGTGATATAAATGGATCCCCATGCAATGAGATAGTGATTAATAGCAGGTAGAGCACAGTCTGCAAAGACGTGGTACTGTATTTGTCACCTCCCCAGAAGCTGTCATTTAATGCACTCTATCAGGAGCAGTTTTATGTAATGGACATGGGAAGATCCATAAAAGTAACATCTGAGACTGCAGTAGGGCAAGTATTGATTTATTAGTTACAATAAAATTTTTGTCATTACTATGCAATTGCTCTATCTCTGGAAGAATTGATATATGTTGTTGGATGTTACAACCCACTATGCAAAACTTTTCCTTTTTTTTTTTTTTTTTTTTTTTTTTTCTTNTTTTTTTTTTTGTCTTCCATAATTTCCTGTAACTCTTCTAAGGAATCATTATTCCTTATTACATAGGCCTGGCATGCCACCTATTTAGATAAATGCCTGAACAAGTGTGCAGTAAATATTCACAGCAGCTCATGTTTCAACTATATATGCCACTAATTAGATAATTTAGTGGCTCAAATAAATAAACACAAAAATAGAACAGACCTGAAAAAAAACGTGGAGTAAAATGCATTGCCACTGTCGTTCTGTGGGCCAACACACCAACTTTTAGTCTGTATCAAACGGCTCTAATATGCTGTAGATGGGTAAAATAAAGAAGGAAAAACAATGAGAGCAGAAAGAAAACCCCATCTTACACTCAATTACCTGATGCAATAACAAATGATCAGGGAATATTCTAAATAACGACTCCTCTGCATCGCGTGTATTTACCCATATGTTTTTTGGCACCTTTCTCGTCGAAAGCTCGGGGAACGTGCCAAGCAGAGTGTACCCAGGATTTCAATATCCAGGGCCCTTTGTTTACAGACCTCAAAGCACTTGTCAAAGGGGTGAAGCATCATTGTCTCGCATTGACAGAGGGAGAATAGCCCACGGCTCACCCAAGGTCACGGCACAGAGCTCCCATGCAAAAGAGCTGCTGGGGTTTTCTGCCCGGGTTTGCCTTTTTTAGGTAAATAATGCAGCCCTTCAATGTGCTGGCAGGAATCACGGCCTCAGTGCTGGGGACTCCCACGTGAGAACTCAGATGATGTGGGACTGATGCAAGAAACACAGCAAGTGCTTTCTCCATACCACAGTCCTTTTATTTGCAGAATTTTGACCTGTTGACAGGTTTAGTTTTCCTTATGATTTCTTTACAACTTCATTTATCAGCCCTGTGATCTTTAAATTAGATTCTCCTTAGATTAAACCCATAGATTCTGAAACTGCTAAGCAATTCAATTAAGCAGGATGGAGAAAATAGGTGGAAGTCTTCTTTTGAATATCAGCCCCTGTGGTCAGCAGTGACAATACCTGTGTGAAGGCACTTCAGATCCTCAGGCTGGCACAATTCAGCCTTGTTTATTATTTGAACACTGTGTCTGATAAGGCAGATATATTTAGCCATGTACTGTTTGTAATTTTCATTGCTATTCCTGATCCTAGTAAAGTCCATTTTCACTCTTGCAAGTTTTTGGAAGTGAGTTTTGGGTGGGAAGGAATCATAGGTTTCCCAAACCACTTTATTTCTTTCTTGCTTACCTCAGTAATTGGTGGTGAGCATCCTAATTTGCTGTTTCCTCCTTGATTGTATTTTTTGATAAAAACAGCTAGTGATTCAATTTGCCCTAGCATGATCTCTGGCTAGACTAGATTTTCTTGTGATCTTTCCTCAAAACTTACCTAGTGCTTCAAAAAGAGCAGATGCAGCTTTTTCTGGAGACTGCGCTTCAGGAGTGAGGTGTGTGACTGGCATCTGTGTGTCAGGGGCTGCACCACTCAGTGACACAGACATACAGCAGCTGTTTGACAGTGATGCTGTTCACTTTTCACCAGTTAGGACAAAAATTGTGTTCAAAATCTGCTCTGACATAACGCAAGGGCTCCAAGTTTCCCTTTAGGTCATGCCTTTAGTCAGTGCAGACAGTTCAGACGCTGAGGTCTCAGTCTGACACTCACTGGAAGCTTTGGTGGTCAAAGCAATGTTTGCACTGCTCAGTGGGAGCACTGGGGTTCGGACTGTGCTCGGCAGAGACAGGGCTGAGCTTGCTTGGAGGGGGCTGAGGGCAGTGGAATTAGCCTGGAAGAAGCCCAGGTGGAGAGAGCCTATAAGACATAAATCACGGGCTGTGGTGCTTTGTGAGAAGTTCCGGCCATGAGTGTTCTCTGCTAAGCTGCTCCTGGAAGACCCTTGGATTGAACCATTAAAAATGGGGTACTTTGAGGACAGTGTTCCAGGCTTGACTCTGTCTTTTATCATCTTAAGGGTTTAAGGTGGTTTCAACATTGATTTTCATGTCTGAGTTTTTCCATGTTGGATTTTCATTATTGCTCAGATAACACAAACTACAAATATTTGTGGTTGCTGATCAGCTGATGGAAATATGAGGATTGCGTGACTTGCTGCTCAGTTTCATCTGAGGATATTCAGTATCAGCTAAGGTTAGGATCCAACAACAGCCAAATGAAGACTCGAGAGAGGTCAATAAACTGCAAATAAGATTCTAGATTATCCTTTTTTCCCATTTCAAGCTGTTTGAAATGAACTTTTCTTCATATTTCACACAAAGACACTTGCTGGCATTTTATCATTTATAAACTGATCAAAACTGAATCATTTACCAGTCTATAACATTCATGCCTGTGCTGCTTAACATGAAAACACAAAAATATGTAATAAATAAATCACCCATTTTGGCTTTAATTCTCAGCATGCAAGGAATATACTGCTTTTAAGTAGTGAGATAATTTCCAGCTATCCAGAGCTAAGCAGAAATATCACACCACTTCACTAAACATCCGTGGTTTATGTAAAAATATAGATTTCCTTTAAGTGCTTTACTTAAGCCTTTGGTAAGTCATATTTACGTTATTATTGTTTATTTTCCGAGAAGTCAGTAGAAGGACAACATTGTTGCAGTTTATGTGGTTTCATGATTCACACTCTATGAGGTTGCTATCAAATGAGGGAGAAGAAACCACTGACAAGTTTATAGCTGTGCTGTGCCACAGGACACATGGCAGGAACACAACAGCACAGGCAGGTCGTCCTGGTTTCATAATCGACATTTTATATTCCCAAATATGTTTCTGTTTTGATCTTTTAAAATCATTCCGCCCGGGAAGGCATCGTTTTGATCTGAAGTTTGGCTTTGCCGTGGCGTGAGTATGTTAATCTGGTTAAATACCACCACCACACAGCTCATAACTGCAGACTGCAGAGTTCACTCTTTGGAAGAGACTTCACCTGAATCCTCAACCAATCCTAAATTAAAGTACAAGCAGAAGAAAAGTGGGTCATAAAATCTCAAGGTGGTGGATGGTGCAAGAGGGAAGCATCTGCTTCTTATGATGATGTAATTGGGCAGATCCAGGTTACCAAGGTTTGAACTCTGACCTTCCTGATACTGATTCTTTTTTTCCCCTGTGATGTCAGGAGTTTATTTGTTGCATTGTCACATTCTGTCTGCTTTGTCCAAATTTCAAGAAAGTACTTGGGAATCTCAAAAGTGTGCACACAAGTGTGATGCAGTGGACACTGTCAGACCAGACAGACGACACTGGCACAGCAACAATCCTGAAGTGCAATAACATCTTTATGGATCAAAATTATTTCTTCCAATTGTAACTACATCTTTTATTTATGCTGCCTCTCTACTAAAGGTAACTTTGGCTAGGGAAAGAACTTCACCCTGTTTAAGGTCACAGTTTAGATGTCTGGGTTCTGTTTCGGGGGTTGACATTTGTCAGTGTTAAGTTGTGTGTTTGTTTCTCTGTCTCTGATTCTGATAGGAATCAACTGTGCTGGTGGGTGAAGGATGTAGTAGTAGATGATTGTTTCATAGAGATGACTGTGGTGGATTTCTTGTGGTCAACCTCTCTATGGGTTGTTAAGCAGGATTTGCTGCTGTTTCTCACCTTTTTTGGACGTCTTGTTTGGGCAGATCTGGACCACAGGGAGAACTTGCAGCTTGTCTGGCTGAGTTGCTCTGCAAAATATTTGTTCCTTTTTATATCTCCAACTGCCCTGTTAGGTTATTAAGCCTCTATAGAGGTCTCCAGAGCTCAAGTCTCATGCTGGAAAATTCCGTTCAGAGTATGCTATGAATTCCTACTCAGATATAAGTGCTGCTTTGAGTGTCTTCAGGGAGGATGTGGATACTTTCTTATAGCTTCTTTCTAAAATGTGTGTAGGTGTATTTGTGACTTTTCCCAAGGCTGATAAATCAAAGCCAAGATGCCAGGAAATTAATTTTAATCAGATGAAATCCAAAGTGCTCTGAAGCTGGTTTCTTCCAGCTCTATTGAGTTTTGGATCAAACTACGTAAGAAATCTTAAACAATTCAGTATAGAGCATATAAAACTGCTAGTGGATGGAACTGAGACTTGTTTCTGAACCAATAAAATACCAGGAAAGTCCATGGTAGGAAGAACATCCCTTCATCCCTATGAACAAGAAAGAAAAAGACAAGGAATTAGAACTGGGATAACTTTATAAAAGCAGGGTTAGATAATGCAGGGCTTGATCCCTGAGTCTGTCAAGTGTGAGGCTTTCAGGTGACACACACCAACAGTAAAGGCAGAGTGGTTATGGAATGCTGGCTGGAGCTTAGGCTTCCACTGAGCAATGGGGAGGGCAGGAAGAACTGACTTTTGTTTAGCATTGGAGAGGGAGGCAGGGAGGATCATTCAGCCCTCCTTTGCTAGACCCAAAACTGGAGGGAGGGAAAAACAGGTCAGTTCTTGAAAACATCCTTCTTTTGGCTCTTTCCAACAAGATTCTTCAATGTGTTTGTTATCATTTGGATGCTTGGGGATCACCGAGTAGGGAGTTTTATCTTAGACTGAGTTCACAGGGCTTGGACTTTGCTCCTCGAAGCTGGTGTCAGAAGCACTGTGCAGAGCTAAACTGAACCATGATAATTTCAAGATTTTTCAAATCTCCGGTTTGATATCTCCCTCTCCTCTGAGCTTTTTTCCTCCACTCCACATAGAGAAAAACTTAAATACATATTTTTCTTAGAGATTGCTGTCTAAATTTTTCTTAAGTTAAACCATGTGTTTTGTTGGAAACTTTAGATATTTATCTGTTTTTCTGTGTTTGTTTTTTTTTCTTTCCCTTTTATACTTTTACCCTCTCCTTAGGGACCCACAAAGCAAAACGCCAATGCCTCTTCCAGACAATGTTAGAAGGACAGGAGATAAAGCAGGGTTATATTTGCTTTCAGAAAAGTTTAAGATAACTGGTTGCCAAGCTCTCCATCTGTGTGGATGAAGAGCAGTGGATGCAGAGCTATGCACGTCAGCTCCATGGGGAACAGGCAGCAAAGCTCCTTTCTTGCTTCTCCAGGGAATGTGGACAAACAGTGTAGACAGTAGCAGAAGGACTTGCCCATTTCTAAAAGGATTAGAGCTCTTAAAATCTCCTTTAGCAAATTCTTGCCTTTCTACTAGTGAAATAAAGGGCCTTATCCATGTTCTGGGTGGCTGTGAATTTGGCAACTTCCAAGAGCACGATATTTCTATTTTTAATAACTTGATGCATGATCAGAACAAGGAGGGATATACAGTATGTAACAGACCAAGAATAGAGAAACAGATGATACTTTCATATTGGATTTTTAATTTCTGGGCACAGAATTTCTGGGAGTTGTCATAAGCATCATCTGCGTGGCCGTTTCCCAATAGGAAAGAGTTGGGTCTCTGATAGATCTGCCCCTTCTCTGAAGGGTATTTTTGAACTGGAAGTTAAATCTTCTCTGTCTTACTCATGTGTGTCAGGAGTAAGTGAGCAATTGTAAACCAGTCCTATCCTGGGCTATTCCCTGTAACCAGAAGTTTCTTACACTCTAAAGCAGCAATGCAGTTTCCACTTTCTAGCCTAAGATTCATCTGAGAATTAAAAATCATGATAGGTGATAAATGTAAAAAATATCTGCCTGAGTGACTATTTCATCTTTCTTCCTGTATTTTGAGATTAAATAACCCTCATTCTCCACAAACACAAAAGCTATACTCCTGGCTTTTAAGAAGATTGTTATTTCAGGGAAATTAAGTTTTTCAGCTGTGTATCCACCCAGCCAGCAAGCTCTGTCCGTGCAGCTTTTATAAACAGGTACATGTGGATTTCTAGAACAAAACAGCCATAAACTGCAGTGACACTGGTGACAACACAGAATAGGAACTAAATTTAGTCCCTGTGTAAAGGTGACACTCGGCTCAGTGGCATGGTTTGCTTTGGAATATTAAAAGTTAATATATGAGAAACATGCAGCTCACCAGTGGTGTAGCTTTGGAGATTATTAGAGAGGATATTAATTTAAGTAACTCAGGACTTAATACAGGGAGGTAACTTGAAAGGAGTTGGGAACAGCACGCAGGAACCTAGCGCTGCTGGAGAAAATGAAGAAACAGCTGGAGAACAGGGCCAGGCTCACTTTTATTGTGCACGGCAGTGAGTGGCATCAGGAATAAGTCAGGCAATACTGAACTCCTGTTCAGCTTGTGGGGTGTATTTCCTGCTCCCAAAACCTGTGCTGTGGTTGTCACCTAAATGATGCTTCATGGACAGCAGATAATCCTGTGGGTCGGGTGGTGGAAACTTTGACTTTGCTTTGGAAGATAGAAATAGCAGAGTGAAACTGAACTTCAGTGCAAAGAAGAAAGGATTCAGGGGGAGGGGGGATGAATTAGTCTCACTTCACTGAAGCAAGTCATGCTACAGAGCTTTACACTATCTGAGGAATGGGCCTGTGTAGGGATAAAATGATGGGAGTATTATCATTCTGCCTTAAACTGCTGTAAAAGGAAGATTTTGTTTGTCGGAAATTTATGGTGGCATATAGGGGTGTTTATATGAACAGCACAAAGAAAAAATGCATTCTGTAATATCCTGACCACGTGTGTTTGCTAGGCTTAGCTTGGTTTTCCAGTGACTGAATTTTAATTTCAGTCTACTCCCCCTCCAAATATCTGTCTTGTTCTCCCCCACTTCTGCTGGTTGTTGTGTTAAGTGTAGTGATGTATTGTGAGAAGTGCCTTTGTAACTAGTCTGTCTGCAAAGGACCATGTCCAAAAGAACAGAGAAAGTGATACACAGAGCATGAAAATCCTGTGGAGACTGATGACTGTGTACACCAACACATGGAGACGTGCATTTACAAAGGGAGGAAAGGAGAAGCGGAGTAAGAAGTTTTGAACTTTGGTCAGTTGTGAGAACTGACCCTGTAATGTTTTTTGAGGCTCTTTGCATGTGTATCTTTGATTCTCTGTAATGAGTAACGTACTTACAAGGGATTATTTCATCTCCCAGGGGACAGCCTGACCCCTCTCACCTCGCCTTGTCGTGGGCGTGAGGAGCCACGGGGGAGGCGAATTGTGTTTCGCCCTTCCCCGAAGGGTGTGTGCAGGGATGGAGTCTGGCAGACTGAAAAAAGTCCAGCAAAAAAAAAGACTTTTCTGGCCCTCACTGGCGCTGCCGAGCATTTAACCTTGGCTGTGTGGCTGTGGGTGCTGGGCCTGGCAGCCCCTGGGATGAGGGGCACGGCTGCAGGCTGAGCTCAGGCAGTATCACCTGTATATCTATACATACCTACATCTTTTAATATCCCAGCTACAACTCACCCAAAGGCACTCCTCTGAAGGGTGTACACATTTATTAAGAAATCCTTATGTATATTTTACACCTCTTTTCCTCCTTGTTTAAATGTCCTGATGAATATTTATTCTATCCAATTAAATTTTAGTAGCATATTTGGTTGTCAGGAATAAAATCTTTTTTATTATTTACATATTCTTTTGTTATTTGCATATCTTTATTTACATCTGCAGCTTTATTGTTAATGCACACACACAACTTTTAAAGACAAAGCCTTTGACTAGAAGGAGGCTTAAATGAAAGTGTTTACACTGCTAATATCTGCCAGAGAAATATAGAACAGAAACTCATACCTAAACTCGCATGTTCAGGAAGAGATATTCCTAATGTCCTGTTGCTATTCTCTTTTTTTCTTCATGATGAATTTAAAATATAAGACGTTGGCGTGTGAAAAAAAATGTGATTTTCTGCATCTGATCTATGTCTACACAATGAATATCTAAGAAGCAAGCAATTTGTCAGGAGTTTTCAGACTAAAGTTCCTATAGCACATGGCTTGTAGGGAGCAGTGATTTACAATTCCCTGTGAAAGCTTTTCCGGGCTGAAAAGCTAATAGATGATGTTGCTATTTAAGTGCTAAGAGAATGTTTTCAGCCCTCAAAGGTTAGGATCAAATAAAAGTTGTGTTTCCTGGAACACACAAGGGAGAGGTTTTATCCTGAACTGATGTGTCTCTGTTATTTATCTGTTTGAATTCATTGGAAAATAAATGTTTTCACCAGGGAAATATTTTATTTTAGTATGAAGAGCCACTGAACACATACATCTGCCTTGGTACAAAATTAGCTGTGTTATTAAACTCGTGGTCAGAGGTATATCGGCAAACATTCACGTGGAGTCCAAAAACAGTCGTTACTCCTTTGATTCTGCAAAGCTGCTGTAGGTTTTCCATATTAGTATCCACACAGTACCTGGTGAATGAGATGGATTTAACGCCTTAGAGATGTGACAATTCCTTGAGGACTCTTGTGGCCTGTCTTGATATGGAGATCTTAAGTACAATTTATGAATTCTGGTTGAAGTTATGAAGTTGCTGGTATGAAAAATGGGAGCGTCCTGGATTGCCGCAGATAGTGAATCCATCATTTTCTCACAAGGTCTGTCACGTTCTGCAGTATAATGACCATGGAGAGTCACTCATCTTAATGCTTTTGTTCCGAACAAGGGAGTCAGGAGAACAGATTTTCCCCCATAATATCAGGAGAGGGAAATAAGATCTTTGGTAATTTCTTGGACAGAAGCAAGAGGATGAAACATTTGTTGAGAAAGAAATCATGGAGGAACAAGAAACACAGAGCTCTGAGGAAGGAATAAACAATTTCCTAAGAGAAAAACCCAGACTAATGGCAGGACCCAGAGTAGGCCAGAGAAAGTTGGCAAGTAGAGCTGAAAATCTCTCTCTGAAAAGAAGCCATGAGACAGCAGAAAAAAGTCCTCATCAGCTAATGAGCTCAGATTCCTGTCCAAGGAATTCTCCAAAGTGCTGAGGAACCAGAGAGAAAGAAATAGATATAAGCATTGGTTTTTTTGTTTATGTATCTTTTGACTTCATGATAAGTGACAGGGATATTTTGTACTTGGACACACACGAGGATATGTAAAGGATCCTTGCGTTTAGAGTTTGCAACTGCTAATACTAAAATCCTCCGGCTGGGGAGGATCCCCTGATGAATAACCACCCACAGATGACACTGCACTCTCTCCCAGCAGTGAGTTTCTATTCCTTTTTTTCACTCTTAGTGTAGAGGTGATCACTTTTTGCCAATGTCTGGTTTTCTATCATTATTGAGGAGCTCTTAGACAGAGGGCAGAGCAATGGAGCACAGTTTGGGTTTGCTTTGTTGACAGCCCCTCGGTGCAGATTCTCTTTGGCAAATTGGAAGTCTGGTCTGAACCATGCCTTTTGCATCTGAAACAGAAGAGGTGGGGAAAGCCTTCGTCACGCAATTAACTTTATTTTGTCACACTGAAGTCTCTGTTCCTTTGTTTTGCCAGTCAGACTGCACTGAGTACTGGCAAGAAGACTTGCAGTGTGTTTTTGAATTTGAGAAATGACAGAGACCTCCAGCACAGGGTGTAAAACATAATTCCTGCCACTTCATCTCTTTTCAGTGACGGTATAGTGGAAAGCAGAGCTGAGCACACAATGTACAGTCACTTTTTCCTGTCTCTGGAAGATGTTGCTTTAAAATTAGGTGAGATGCATTGATTTGAGAAAGCCAGGAGCGGGGCCCAGAGGAGGTGAAAGAAGAGATGCTACTTGCTCTGCTAGAGCTATTTACTGACCAGCTTTTATTTTCCTCTTTTATATTGCTGAGAAATTCATACATTGTATTTGCCTTTTGTGTACAGCTCTCAACAAGTATCTCTTTGTCAGCCTTACAAAGGGCAATAAACTCTGTGTTGCAAATAAGCCTCAGTAGCCGCTGGACATTATGACTAATTGTAATGCAGCATATATCCTTGAGGACTATAAACCTATATTAAAAGACAATGGTTGAGAGAAAAGCTATTGAATTGAGATAGTACTCATGTAACCCCATGGGGGCTCAACAGACAACAAGGAGGCCATTGATACCAGCTCTAATACAAAAAGCCACACAGACAGAGAGTCATCCAAACCAGTATGGTGTGTGGATGACCACATAGTTCAGTTTAATGCTGCTTTTGTTTTGTTCTCACTTTGAGGCAGACAACACACACTGGAACATCAGAATTAGTTCTGTTTAGATTGCGGCACAGGGAACAAGCGAGAAAATTAATGGAGCAGTGCCCCCCTCACCTTCTCTTGTTGTGTGCCAACGTGTCTGAAATCTGCCCAGTCCCAGGGTAAATTCTGTAATAAAAGTGAAAGAAAACACTGTTGTCTTTTTTTTTTTCTAAAAGAATGAGAAATATTGAAGTTTCTTTTGCTATTTCTCTTTTTTAGTCTGTGTCTTTTTTTTTTCCTTGCATTCTGAATCAGTTCAGATCTGATGATATAACAGATCTTCTGAAACTATCAGCGGAGTTTTCAGTTGGGATATGAAAATGTAAGCACTCAGGGTTTAAAATGCATTTTAACTGAGGGCAGAACTGCCCAGAAGCTGGGAGAGATTTTGTGTTGAGAAATCCTGGCCTTGGCTCTCAGCCCTTGGGGTGGTTTTATCTTGGGTACCCCAATATTGTATTAGTCACTGAATGAGTTGTACTAAAAATCACTTCCATCTCTAGAGTGACACTTTTTCTCCTTTGGATAGATATAATTATTTAGGTTGTAACCTCTGTGTCTGTGGGCACAAAGCCAGTATTTTACTGAGACCTGTCTGAGATACAGATGATTCTTGAAATTGTGTTTCACTCTTTGTTCCAATATTAAGATCAAGACTGTCCCTATAATTTAAAGGTGACAAAGCCTGTAGTTAGAGCCTACTTGACAGACTAATAAATTATAAACTCCACCCAGAAGAATCCCAATCTATTGCTTTACTAGTGTTTTCAGGAAAGCCAAGGAAGGATTTGTAAACAGAAAGAGAGCAAGGACCTAATTTCCTTTTTTTTTTCATTGTGTTACTTACAGATAACATCCTCTGCTAAATTATTTGTTTGTTTTCCTAGGTATCCCCCCTTAATCACTCAGAAATACTTTTAAATTACATGTAAAATTCCCACTTCTGAGAATACTCCTCTCAGTCTGTCCCTGGGATGTACATTTCCCCTCTTCTTTATGTGCTGTGTGTGCTTTTCCCCCACGCCAGTGGCTGATGAAGTTTTGTGTATTTGACTGCATGCTGTCCTGGTTGGAGATCTACGTTTAGTTTAAACATTTTCCCTTTCTCCAGTAAGTGTCTTATCTCTGAACGCTTCTTACGGATAAAAGCATGCCAGTGGCACCTTCGTGGCTTCGTTAGAAATGCAATATTAGCTGCACTGAGAATAAGTCTTAGTCTACAGCTGTAAGTAAAGCCAGGCTGAGACTGGCTGTACCTGTTTTTGAAAGCAGCATCCTGTGTGCAGAATCCCCTGCACTAAAAGCTGCCTTCAAATGTTTGAGCTTTATTTAATTTCAGCCATAGGATAAGGATTGTTCTCATTACTGATGACCTATAAATAATCAGTATCTGTTCATGCATTTCAAACAGATGACACAGGTGCTCCTTTACTCTGGCAGTACTCTTGTTTTGGATTTTGTCCCCAAAAGGGAGCTCATTGCAAGAAGCTGGCTGTTGTAGAAGTGAAACTATGCAAGTGACAGTTACAAATACACCAACAACTTTGATTTTCAACGGGTTACTCACTTGTGCTTCAGAGCATTTGGTGAACCAAATGTCAGGAGTTCAGCAGCATGTAGTGTCTGTTCGGGAACATAATTCCTTCCATGGCCTGTGTGCAAAAGAAAACCACCTCTGTGTTTTTTCCTATATTTTCTCAAGAGAACAGACATTTCTGTATGAAGCATGAGGGTGGGATTTCAGGGGTTGAAGCGCAGTGCCTGGCTGGGTCGTGTGCTTGCTCTGTCCCCTGGGCAGACAATTCCCACCCGGTGTCTGTGACACCGCTCAGTGTAAAGGGTCAGACACAGACCCACAGCCACGTGGTGTGGCCCTGATCCCTGCCTCGCCACCTCCCATCCAGCCTGGCATGGCAGCAGTGTCCAGCCTTCCTCTTCCTCTTCCTCCTCACCTCCCCAGCCATTCACAGCCATGGTGGGGCTCAGGGTGAGCTGACACCACTCAAGCCTCAGGACAAGGCAAGCACAACGGAGATCAGCAAGATCCAGTGCTTGAACCTATTTCCTTGCCCAGAGCTGGAGGTGACTGCGTCCTCCCCTGAGTTTGTATTATGGGGAAGGTTGTAGTTCTTTTTCCTCAGTTTTGTTGTCTCATCTGCTTGGATTTAAATTTTTCAGTGCCTTTGTAAGTACAGTTGCTGTTGCTGGTGTGTAACTGCTGCCCAGGGCAGATAAATGCACTTCTTCCAGCAGATTTGCTCAAGCCTCATGCAGAATCCTGTTTTTCTCACTCTTTCCTAGCACCTTTTCTCTATCACTGGATGCCTCTCATTCTTGTCATACTGTTCTTTTTAACTTCCCCCCAGTGTGATTTTATCCCTTCTTCCATAAGGCAATTTTTTCCCGACTGTAGTTTCTCAACAGTGTCTGTGTAGCACCTCCATCTGCTTTTGTCCTGTGAAGGAAGTGCCTCTAAAGAAACACCCTAAGTGGGAATTATGCTTTTATTGGAGCCAGTATTTTACCCAGTGAATTAGTCCCAGTGGAATGAATAGGACGATTTGCATGCTTAACATTAGGCACACTGAAGTCCTTCACTAAATCAGGTCTAATGTGAACACTGAACTTCCCCTGACTTAGGAGAAATTCTGCAGTCCAAAAAATCTGTGATTTAAAGCTGCCGTGTGAAAACCTGGGTATGTTGTGGCCATTGCCAAAACTGACTGTGGTGTCTATGGTACCAGGGTGAAACCTCAGCTACTGAGTCCTTAGACAAATACCTTAAGAACACAAAACCCACAGTCAGGAGCCGTCCAGCAAATGAACTCTGTCTTGTACTGAAGGATTTGGTATTTCAAGAGTTAACCTACAAATTTGAACACAGCAATTTTGTATGAATTTCATTGCTGCCTTTTTCCTGTTAAATAAATTTGTTTCTTTTTAAACTGACTTCAAGAAAGAATAAGAGGAAAAAAAAAATCCACTTTTTTGTTAAATTAGCTTAAAGCAAACAAACTAAAACTTCTCGATGTTGTCCAATGCAATTCATTACGCTGGTGCAGTTTTTTTTTCTTCTTTTTTTTCACCCCTTTCCATTGCCTGAATAATGTTCTTTGAAGACTACATCATCAATAAACCACTCTGGTGAGGTTTAGAGGGCCTAGAATAATGAATAACAATTAGGGGCATTTAAAAGGTAATATTTTTTCCTGCAATTTGGGAATTGATTTATGAAGTTGGGGATCCTCCAATTTCATCAAATAAATGGTTTCTTAAACCAATTCTTCTTACCGTCATGGTAACACCTTTAGATCTGGCACGGTTAGCAAGCTTTCTTGCCAACTTACTGTTTTTGATGCAAATGAAGCATCTCAACTTGCACAATTAACAGAATTCCTGTCTAAAAGTGTTATACATTTTCTACAGCCCAGTTAAAGTAGCGCAGTATCAGTTTTACAGTGAGAACTGTCCTGTTGGGTTTCATCTGTGTGATGTTACATTTCTTTTTAAAATTAAAGC
This sequence comes from Rhagologus leucostigma, assembly GCA_013397725.1. Lineage (NCBI taxonomy): Eukaryota > Metazoa > Chordata > Aves > Passeriformes > Rhagologus > Rhagologus leucostigma. The sequence continues at coordinate 2,835,857 of VZTD01003599.1, forward strand.
TGTGGATATTTTTTCTCATGACATATCTTGAAAATGTGTTGGAACGTAAAGGCCTGATGAGCACACCTCAAATGGAGGTGTGGTGAGGCTGGATAAGTGAGTAAAAGGTCAAAGTCCTGCTCAGCAGCTCGGAAGAACAATAATGCCAAAACTAGTCAGTGAAATCAATGAGTGGGTGTGTAAAACATGTGGAACAAAGTAGTTGGAGTGAGGTGTAGGATTTTCATAATAACCCCAGTGACAAAGAAGTTCTTAAAAACAGCCATGGAGAAGCCCAACCTGGGCAGTCACTGAATCTCAGGCTGCCTAAATGACCTTCATCTCCAGCTCAGTGCTAGTGAGCTTTGATTCACCTTTAAACAAGCAGCCCCTGGGATATTTCCAGTATCTTGCTGGTGGGTCTCCTAATGGAATTAAACTATAATACCTTGCACTCTGGTAGGGCTGAATGTATGGATAAAAAGATGCTGAGGTAATAGTCTTTTTCACAAATCCCTAAGCCTCTTTGGAAGCACAAACCAGAATAATATTTTCCAGAGGCTCTAACCTCTTTGGTACAACAAACCCCCCCAGGCAGAATGTGTTAAGTTTTGAAAAACATGGTAATATCCTCTTCAACTCCAAGAAGGGTGAACAACCCAACTTGTAGGAAACAAATAGTTAATGCACCTAAGTATTGCTAATAGTACATTGTAAATAATATTTAGAATTGGAATTAACTTGCAAATAAAATCTGTTTCTTCTTCTGACTTCACCCTAACTTGTGTTGGGTGGTGTATTGAACAGTCGACCTCTTGCTTATCATCACACTGCTGATTTTTTTTCCGGAGGAGAATTCTCAGCCTAAGTGGTGTGTTGGTAATGCAGATTGGGAAAGATGTTCCTGGAACTTCCCAGAATTGAAAAGCAAGGGCAACATCTCCCAAAATTCTTTCACTGACCGCATGCTTAGGGATCACCTCATGTTACGTTGGTCCAGCCCCTGGGCTAGTGGTTGACTGCTGCTTTGTTGCCAGTGTAGAAGAGCATGAGAAGCACCACCTCAATGTCCCCAGGGCTCTGAGTGTGAACGTTCGTGCCCTTTCTTATTAAAACTGACTCATACGAGGATTCATAATATTTCTTGTACTTCCTTTCTTGTTGTTTTCCTTTTTCTTTTTTTTTAATTAGGAGGCAACATCAGCTTAAAGTTGAGTATACAAAGTTAGATATTTAATTTGTATTTGCTTTTTATGCCCTAATCCTACCCACTACTTAGGCTCATGAAAATATGAGCAATTAAGTTCTCGGTCTTTGTGAGCATTTCAGGGCCCTTTGGAGTGTTTTAATTCCAGCTCACTTTGAGGTACCAAGTGTGATATCTGCAGCGGGTTAGGGCAGACTGTGCTAATTAATTTTGAAGGGTGTGTTTGGTAGAAATTTGATATCCGTGGCAAGAGTCCTTTGAATCATATTGGTGGTGGGTGTAGAGTAGCTGGCTGGTCAGACACAGGCAGGGGATTCTGACTTGCTTTTTTGGGGGCCAAAGTACACCTAGAGCAGGCTGAACTGAAGAGGGTGTCTCCCTCATTTCTGCTCACTAGGATGCAAGGAACCACTCCCAGAAATTTGATGGTAACCACAAAAGCAATAGAAAATAGAAATATATTTTACTCAGCCAGGACTCTGTCACTGTGCCTTGGAGAAAACAGGACAAATGTTTGGAGATGCCCAGTAGGAGAGGGATGTGTAGAATTGCTAAATCAGATTTTTCAGTGTGGCACTATATAGGTGGCCTGGAGAGTAACTAACTTTGTGCTGGCTCAGACTGTTTTCACACATTCGAGCTTGTGTTTTCAGAAGGAGGAAAAAACTTAAGTTTTTTTAAATTTTGAAAGTCTTTTCAAATACTGTTGCATAGAGAAATGGTACAGATATCACAGTATTTATGAATCAACAACTTTAAGGAGCTTAAATATGAAAAACAATATCTTTTTGTTACTTCTAAAGTATACTGTTTGAAAAGCAAAAATCTTGTTTTCCCCACCACAGTTCTATAGAGTGAATATCTGTCACTGCTTTTCATCAGATCAGCCTGGAGCTACTAAACCCTAATACCCTCAACAGACAACAGCCACAGTGCCAGGGAGGGATTGCCTGGGCTGCAGCTTCCAGAAACATGTGAATCACCCCAGCACTGTGCAGCTTTTTGTGCTCCTCTTGCAATTTCAGCAGGAAAATAAGAGTAATTAGAAAGCTCCATTTGGCACCAATGCTGCTGGTTTGAAAGTGACCTACTAAGCTGCAAACCATTCTCCCCCCCTCCTCCTTTCTTCTCCACCCCACTCACAATCTACGTCTAAAATCTGGTCATCTTTAGCGTGGTGCTGTTTGGAGCTGCACTCCATGCACATTCCTGTTGTGTTTAGAAACTGTTGATAAAAGATCTCGCAATATTTATGTTGGACATATCTATGTATGTCAATACTGCCATGTCCTCGCTGCTGCCAAATTCTGTCTCTTTTTATTACTTTGATATATGGTGGGTTATTGTAGAGCACTTGCTTCTGTACTCCTTCAAATGCTTGAGTTATTCCATAGTTCCTCTCTGAGAGTCATTTGCTGCAGCTGTGACATTACTCATCCCTTAACCTAATTAGCTGGGTTTATTTACTCTGGGAGAAGGGACGCACAGGATGGAGAGTGTATCGTGATCCAGCCCATCCTGCAAACTCCACAGCAGAGGTGTGCCAGAGGAGTCTTCATGAATCTGATTTTAGAGGTCTTTGCTGCTGGAGGGGGACTGTGGTTTGGTTGCTGCTCTGTGGAGGGTTGTCCAACATCTCGATATAAATAGAGCCACGGGGAGAGAGACAGAGAAAGATGAAGTAGCTGACTCAATGTTTGACTGATGGGCCAATGTAATGAAAGTTTTGCAATCTTTTGTAAGCAGGAGTAATAGGATAGCAAAGGAACACTGGGGGATCCATTAGATTTGCATACTTATAATCCATCAAAATGATGAAATTAATTCACTTGTATCTTAATGCATGTGCTGCCGTATGAGGCCAAAGTGGTGAAGATGAATCTAAAGTATGGATTTGTCAGTATTTCAAGTGTTTATGCGTAGTAAGTATGCAAAGTAACTCAATATAGAAGTGATTGTTTAAATGGTACAAAAATAGAAAGATGTCTTTCCTGAAAAGAAGTAATATTTTGATTTAATGCTGTCTGCTCAGCACAATAGTCTTTAAATGTAAGGATTGCTGGTCATCTAAATATCCATATTCAGACCTACATATTGATTTAGACTTCTAAACGTACCCAGCTCCCCCAGCCAAACTTTGGTTGATGAGAATGACATACATTTTTTCTAGCTATAATTACAATATTTGTTTATTTTGAGGTAGATTTAATGTGCCATATAATTAACTGGTGCAGAGAATTAAGCTATAAAGCATACTATTATCTGTCAGGCTTTTTCCAGGGCTATATGAGATTGTCACATATGGCACTGGTTGTTGATAACTAACCTAATGAAATGATACCATCACACAGAGGCTGTGTCTCAGTATCCGTTCCCACTGATAAGAAGTTATCTGTCTTGATATTGATTTGACATCTATCTGCTCCGTATGTGACTTTGGAAACTAATGACTGAGGTTGTACTGAATATTCAGAGATAAATTTTCAGATGAGCAAGGGACCAGCCTTCCTATTTCTCTGAAGCTTTTTTTTCTTCCTGCCTGCTAATGAACCGTGGGTGCCGGTATTAGCTCTGAGACAGCTTTTCATGATTGAAGATCAGATCAGCTGAGGGCTAATATTTGTGCTTGCGATGCATCGTGTGGAGGAAACCAAGGGTGTAAGTACTGATGGAAGTTTGGCAAAATGAAGAGCAGCTTTCTAAAAGAGTCGGGCTGGAGATAATGCTCCTTTCCTTAAAGTACAGCTTGATTGCAACAGAGCAACTCAATGAGCTGAAAATTATGAGAAGTGCATTGCTGTCATTGACCATCCCACCGGGGATCTGGAGCACTTGGAAAGGAAGGAACCTGTTTGACTTTGCAGGATGAGCAGGCCATTTATCTACGTGCAGGCCAAAACAGCAGCAGAGGGAAAACAGAACAAGCAGGTCCATGACTGTGAGTGAATGGGGCTGGGGTAGAGGGAAATAAGTCATTCTGGGGTCTTGATATCCTTGCCAGGTGTACTGGCATGATGCCACCCGCTGCCAAAGCGGAGACAGGAGAGGTGCTAGGGCACAGCCAGGTTGCCTGGCCTCTGCTTTACTGCTGCCTGAGCTTGGCCCAAGGAACAGCAGTGTGAAGATGTGTGCTGTGAGTGCAGTGCACACAGAAGAATTCCTTTTTTGTGTTGGCTCCGTGGGCCGGGCAGGAATTTGGTTGCATTGCTCCCCCTGAATCTGCCCAGAATGCTTTTGGAGGGTGACAGCTGGTGCTTTCACTGCTTACATGCAGTCATATCTGTCAAACAATCCAGAATACCTTTGAATCTGGTACAGCATGTCAGGAGTGCGGGGTCTCCCATAAGGCAGAGCTCTAAGAAAAATACCAGTAACACGAAACCCCCAAAGTCAGTCAATCTGATTTTATCACGTGTATTTGTGCTGCCTGACAGCCAGCAGTGAAAGAGAATGGGAGTGAAAAAATCCTACTGAGGGCACTACAGAGTAAACAGCATCCCTGTAGGTGAATTGTCCTCTGGAGAAGCCTATGGAAAAGCCTTGGAAGAGCAGCTCCAGCCTGGGGTGTGTCTGTGTCACCAACGCCATTTGGTACAGCGGGAGGAAAGCACTCAGTGCTGAGAACCCCATGTCTGCAGGGCTCCTTAGGGAGGGGTTTAGTCTGGATTGCCACGAGTGTGAGCCTAAGGACTTGTCAGGAATTGTGGCATTCCATGTGGGTAGCTGGAGTACATTCTCTGGTTTCCAAAGGGATTTGTGTGCTCCGCAACCACCTGTGCCATGAGCCGAAGCATGGTGGGTGAGAGAAGGACTTCAAGAGTGCTCCCCTAATGCAACCTAAACTACTAATGAGGGCATGTTGTTTGGAGTTGGACAGAGGGGGTTGGAATCCCTTCCTCTGGGTTCATATCTGGTGTCAACAACATCCTGAGGGGTGAATAGGTGATGAATGTTTGCGTCAGCTCCCGCAGCGCTGGTGCCACTTTAGAGAGCTCTGATTTTCAGTGCTCTTGTTAGCTCTGTAACCTTTCTGAACTGCCTTTGCCCAGCCTGCTGCATGCTGCATTCTTTCCTCAGTCCATTGCATTTTGTTTCTGTATTACACCATTTTTTAGTGTTTCCATATTTATGAATTCATCCATCTACAATAACAATTACAGTTGGAATGTTTACTTTGCCTGATAACATTTACAGTTCATCTACTGGGCAAATACTTGTTATTCTTTGCTTATTTTTTTAAATATATATTATTAGAAGAGCTTTTTGTAAAATTTAATTCATTCCTCCCAAATATGTTCTATTTCACACAATTGGCAGGAACAAAAAAACAAATCAGAACAAAACAAAGCAGCCTCATCTTCCCCAAATAAAAACTAAAAAAAGGGAACAAAAGGGAGTTGAGGAAGGCACCAGAATGATAAAGACATAACCAAGGTCTAGCGCTTAATTTTAATTCTTTTTCTGACCGTTACATCATCAGGTGCAATTATGGGTGCCTTTAGACCCCATTTTGTTTTGTGTGAAAAAGCACAGGGCTGACATTCTCCTGCGTGCTGGATCAAGTGCTTGGTGGCCGTGAGCTGATCAACAATGATGCTCATTATAGAGAAGTCCTGATCCATGGTGTGAATCCCAGCAGCCTTTGAGAGGCTTTCTTATGTAGACACAGAGGTGTTTGGCCTCAGTGCAGCCAACAGCCTCTGCCTGGCCCCGTGCTGGGAAAGCAGAGGGAGAACGGGCTGCTGGTGCCCACGGCAGTGTCCTTCCTCCAGCCACTGCAGAAAATGCCACCAAGGTTCCTCTGGGACATGCAGTGCCTTCTCTGCTGGGCCTGGCAGCCCCCTCGCCCAGCTGGGGTTAACCCTGACCTGCACAGTGCTGTCCCCCAAAGCACCAGGCAAGGACCACGCTGCTTAGAGGCAAACACAGGCATTTTGTTGCCTGTGGAAGACTTCTCCAGCCGTGGAGCAGCTCCATAAAGCAGTGTGCACTGCCCTGTCCATCCTGGTTCAGTGAAGTGGTTAATGCTCTGTGCAGTGCATGGGATTTATTTAGTGCAGATAGCTGAGGGACTCAGTTTTAATGTGCACTGGAAGGATATTGGCACACGTTTTTGGACTGCACTTTGCTCTCTGCCTTGATGAACTAAGCAGATACTGTACCATGAAAGGGAAGAGGAAGCTGAAACTTGGAATAATGTCCCTGTTTGTCTCACAGCGTGCTGCTGCTCATGATGTTGAGTTGGCGCCAGTCCTGCTCTGCTTGGAGAACGCAGCCGTAGGCTCTGGTTGTGGGAGGATGAGCCCGTCGTTATCTGGCAGGGCTGGTGAGAAAGGAAAGGAAGGTTGATTCTGGCCAGATGGGAGATACTTTCCCAGTGTGAGAAAAGCATGCATGGAGGCAGATTATGTTCTGAACAAAAGAAGCAAGTGAGAGCCCTCCAGTTGGTGTGAGGGAATGAGGAGTGGGACAATAGGTATTGCCAGGAAACACCTGGCTTCAGGAGGAAACTGAGGGGACCTTCCAGTGAATGAAAGCCCTTGTTGTAAAATGTGTTTATTGACAGTGAATAAAGCATGGGGCAAAGAGAGCCCAGCCCTTTGTGAGGAGATGAGAAAACCCTGCCTCTGCACTGTGGTTTAATTTCAAATCAAAATATGCGTCTCAGATACGTGTTCTTTGGGGTTGGATCAGTCAAGAAATTTTCCATGTGTTAAAACTGAATATTTGAGTGAACAAGCTCATAGGGAGGAGCCCAAAGCCTGTACATTTGAATGCTGGAAGGAATCTGCTCAGTGCCTTTGGAAGTGAGGTTTGACTAATAGGAGAGAACAAGACCGGAATGTTCATCTTTCCTGGAAATGTTACCGCACTTATGAGCAAACAGGTAATAACAAAGGAGTTACTTGCTTAACACAGAAGCTCTGCATTAAACTTCTAGAGGACAGTAATAGTAGCGAAGAAAACCTCTTTAAATGGAAAGGTGTGAAAGAGTGCAGATAATAGGGTGCAAAAAAAAGATAAGCAAAGTAAAAGTGGAGAACAAAAGGGAGGATTTTCCAAGAGGTTAAAATAATAGCAAAGCCTTCCAAGTACACACAGAACCAAAAGGTCAGCAGAGAGCTGAAGGTGAGGGGACTGGGAAGAGGGTTAGTACAACCTTTGGATGACACAGGCAGTGGAAGTGCAGGGCAGGCTGGGCTGTCCAAATGCCTGCAAGTCCAAAGTGACTGGAGTCACCCTTAAGGTGGGGACATCCAATACAGGAATTGTCTGTGAACTCTCTTCTGTCTTTTTCGTCATGGACTGAAGTTTTCACTTTCTGATTTTTAACTCTCGCTTCCTCTCTATTGCTTTGAGAATTTCTGTTTTTTTATATTTGCTCTGCTTTTACATGAAAATGAATAAGGAAACAAAAAGGGAAATGATTTTAATTTTCCATTGCACTTTGACAGGACAATGAGGTAGATTTGGAATGGGTACCTCCTCACGTCTATCATGATTTTCCTTTCAAACTAAAAGGACTCTTCCTACATCTCTGTTCAGAGGTTTAATCCAGAATCAGTTAAACTGAAGATCATAGGCAATGAAAATCATCTCCATCCAATTCTGTATGAATAAAGTCAATTTTCCTGCTCTGCCTACACTATCAGAGATCTATATTGGTGGGCATTGCCACAATCCACATGGTTTTCATCACTGCAAAGAAGTTAAATCCACCACATCTTTACCATGCCAAATTATAACAAGAAATCATGCTTTAAGCATGCACCTGTGTAAGCTATTTTTATGAGACTAAAAGGCTTCCTGCTCCCTTGTGGGATCACTTATATGATGGAAATAAGAAATATGGTATTGTTTGGCTGGGAGGACATAATTCCTTAATTACCTGAGGCATGTCTGACTTATTTTGGAAAGGTTGTTATGAACAGCATGGTATCAGCTCTGCGACTGTAAAGAACAAGAACCAATAACGTAAGATCCAATTTGTTCTGGCAAATAACAACCTGGGTCAAAAGGGTTGGGCGGGGGCAGTAAATTGAAGAATTTACCCAATGGCAAAGTACTCAGACTTTCTTTCAGAAAATACAGTTTCAGCAGTGTTGATGCTGAGGTGCTAAAGGTAATAAACTGGGAGATAAAATAACTGGGGTAAAAGAAGTGGTGGTGCAGATGGTGCTGGCTCCTAGAGGGGAAGAAGTGCAGCCTCCCTCCCAGCAGGATGGCTGGGCTGCTGCAGAAGGGCTACTAAGGGCTGCTAAGAAAAGACTTCATCCCTCTGCTTTTGGGTGTTTTTTCCCTTAGCTGATTTTTTAGTTGTTTCTTTGGAGGGTTTTTTTTGCTACCCAAATATCTCTATGTATTGATAAATTACACCTGTCACGAGTCAGATTTTACCTTCAGGAGTTTCTGACAGTCCTACAAAACCTCTCTAGAAACTGGTTTAATCCATTTTAGGGACTCTATGGGGTTTGCAGGCTCCACACTTGCTGTGGTAGAGTTCTTGACAAAGGTGGATTAGGGAGAGCTTGGCTGTGCCATCCCTTTCTGCTGTTGGTAAAACACTCCTCTGGGTTTGCCCAAACAGCTTTGCCTTTCCTACCTCCCATTATTTTATATTTCTGTCTATCAGTTCATCCTAAGACAAACCTTACTTGTCCATGCAGCAGTAACTTCACCATCACCGTCATATTTTGTGCAAGAAAATTGTAAAAAATAAAGTCACCTTTGGTCAAAATATGATTCTTCCTAACGGGGATTCAAAATGAGGTTTCAAAATTGTGGTAGAGGACTGTGGACAGAAGAGTTTGTTTCAAGTGTTTCCAGTGATAGTATGACTGAATATATATGATTTCTTTCTTTTTTTTTTTTTTTAAGAATTACAAAACTATGAATTTGTGATGAAAGGCTTGATGGCTTTATGAATAAGTGCTAGTTGATGCTATTTAAGTAGGATTCAATTAAATCTTCATAAAATGAACAGAGTGAAAAGGCTTGACATGAACTGAGGCCCAGGAAGGCAAATTGCCATGTATGAACTATTCCATGGAAATCAGATTACTTTTCATAGCTGCAAAAATGTGCTTAGCTTAAACATATTGGGCCAAATTCTGTTCTCATTTATGCGTTTGTAATATGGAACTAAGTGCAATATTTGGGTAAATCTATTTCAAATAATTAGTTGATAGTCTTGGAGGGAAAAGAAACCATTGCTAATTTAAATATTGGCATATTCTGTTTTTCAAACAGATGTTTAGGCTCTTATATTTTGGCATCCCAAGATGAAAAGATAGCGCAGTTGCACAAGAGGGTTTTATGGAGACTGTCAAAGGAAATGAGAAAACTCTTGGGCCAAAATTCAAACAAGTTCTATACATAGTTTCCCACAAAATTTCTGGTCCTGAGAGCTGTGGGGAATCCCACTAACTTTAGAAATTCCCTTCTCCATCACACAATTTGCAGGATTGAGGCTCAACAAAACCCAGCACGGCTGTCCTGGCTCTGCGGAGGTAGATGGCAAAATGCCTTTGGCACAAGCAAAGTCAGACCTTTCACTATTATCTTTCTCAGAGACTGAATTAAACCCGCCTCCCCTCTTTTCTTTTTTTTTCCCCTGAGCAAGTTCAATCTCTCGTTATTTTACCAAGGTTTTAATTTGAAATCTGAAGTAATTTTTTACCTCGATATGCTTATATAGCTTTAAAATGTACAATCAAACAGAGTAGGTATGTTATTGCCAGAATATGGATCCAAGGCAACTAATTCAATTGAAAACAAATCTAAAATCTTCCTTCTATTGATTATGTATTTGAACCAGTGAGTATCCTTGTTCTGCATTTATCCCCAACACTTTTGAATACAATAAAACCCCCCTGAAAGTAGCATTAAATTCTCAGTCTTCTGAATTTGTTTTTAGAACTCCATTATCATTTAGTAGAAAAACGATTTCCCTGGCTGCTTTTAAAGTCTGTAACTTTATATTTTTCCCCATTACAAAACTCCTTAGTGTTAGGAAAACATTAAGCCAGCTTCATGAGATGCTGAGATACAGTAATGCCAAATGATTTGCCCAAATTATAGTGCCAAAGTTTGGTGGCATAATGAGGAGCAGAGTTTCTATCTTGAACTCTCAGTCCAGCCTCACAGACCATCTTTCATCTGGGCTTCAAATGAGAATATAGTGAACCAGAACCACTCTGGGTTAAAATATCAGCTGTAGTTCTCTCATCCCAGTTATACTGTGACATAACAATACAGATATCAGCAAAGTGGCTTCTGATTTACTGCAGGATGAGAGAGAAGACCCATAGATTAAAAAAAAATAAAAATCCACTTGTGTCAATTAAAGATATTTACACTATGAAGCACATTATCAGCATGTAGTAATAATGGAAAATGAAATCTTACCACTTTTCTCCCTTCCTGTGGAAATTGGTATTCAAATTTCTATTTATACAATGGCTTGACTTAACATTTCCCCAGCTCTTGCTTTCTCTGTAGCCTGCCAGTGAACATGTTTTTCTCTAAGTATGGTGTAATCAGAAATTAATATAACAAGGTAGGGGACATGCAGGATTAAATTGCATGACTTCAGCTTGACTGATGTGGCTTCTATTTGCTTCAACTGTTGCTCAGATCTCTGTATTTTACCCTCTGGGAAAAAATGGCCTGGAAACAGCCCCAAATGGTTCACAGAGTCCAGGGGGTTGAAATATTTTCAACCGATTTCTGTCACCTTGACTTTTTTCATACCATCCGTGTGCATGTATAAAGTTGTACTTTGCTTTTAATCTTTCTCCGTATACATTTGTCTTCAACACCTAATTCACCTCCTTTTTAATGCTACATTATTTAACTTTTCCCCTCCACTGGAGTGAACATATGTTTTAGTATCTCTTCCTAACTGCTGTATTTTCATTCATTTTATGGATTGTGGTAAGGTTTAGGGTCATATAAAATGTCTGGTTAGTTCACCTCTAACCAAGGTAGCTAAGATAAAGTTAAGGTGTGTTCCTGCCAGTCTTTGATTGCCTTTCTGGTGCCAGATTTTCAGAGGACTCTGCATTTCAAATTCTCTATTTGGGCTCAATTTGTTGGTTCCCACCTGCAAAGGAGTGCAGAGATCTTCAGAAGATCTTCAACCAGATGTTGAAAGCTTCACTTGACCTGCTGAGGTGAGCTATACAAGCTTTGGATTCTCATTGCTAATCCTGCTTTATCTGGGCCAACAGACAGGACAGAAGGTGGACAATTGATCATTATTAGAAGATTGAGGACAGTTTTATCTTTCATAGGAAAAGCTGGCCCCTGTTGAGCGGCCAAATCCATTTTTAGAACTAGTAATAATAAAAACAATGCCAGTTTGGCAGCCCAACATTGTACCAATTAACTCATGTTGACTTCCCTGAATTACTTGTGTCCAATCAAAATTTAAAAGCTCAAACGTCAATATTTAATTTCAGCAGTCTCAGTTGAAAGGACTTTTTCTGCAGCTTTTACATGAAATATAATCCAAAATCTTTTGTTCAGATTGAGGAAGCACCAAACAAAACACCCAAAAAACAAACCCCTCAGCTACTTTTGCAAATCCACAGCTGGATAAAGCTCTTAGATTTGGGCTCTCCACAGTGGTGACCCCAACAGAAGTTGGAGTAGGTGAGGTGCTGGGTGCCAGCCATGGAGTGGTTTAACAGAGCTATCAGGTGTGCTTGAAGTTTTTCCTCTGTAATCAAATCCCAAGAAAATATTCCAATGATTCAAAGCAGTTGGAGACTTCTCCATAGCTGGTGGAATTCTCAAACATGCAGTTGTGACCGTCTTCCATCCCCTTCACATGACTCAGCCAGTGTAAAAGGGCAGCTAATTGGGAAAAAAAAAATCTGGCTCAGGTTTGGTTTGGAGAAGAACTCTTGAAAGTAGATGCTTATAGGAAATTAATCGGAACCATCCTCATTTCTTGGACCTATAAATCTGGGCCATAAATTGTTCAGGAACAAGTTTCTTTATAAGATCTCCAGGCCTTATTACTTCTCAGTGGGATAGAAACTGTGTGAAAAAAAAACCCCAACAACCTGCTTTGTTTAGGTATTTTGGAGCTCTGCCATCTTATTTTAGAATATATAATGGATAGAATTTAACGGAATTTTTCTGATCTGCAGTGCATTCTGAATTCCTTTTATGTCTCGGGCAGTGGCCTAGGGAAGCAGTATTTGCTTCTGAACAGTTTTCACACCCCCATGCTGCTTTTCTTTCTGCAGAGGTTGCGAGCGCAGAGCACACATTCCTAGGTGGGAATCTGACAGGCACAGTGACTGAATGGACAATTCCAGCACTTCCAAATGCTCCTGTTATTCAGCAAGAAAGAAGTCTCTACTGATTCGATCAGATGGTCCATGACAAAGTGGAGCAGTGGCCTCTCTCAGGAATGCATTAATCAGTGCAATGGCAAAGCCCTCAGCCCAGACAGTGGAGAAAGCGTATCAAGGCAAGAGGAAAGAGTTAAAAGGATATTTTGCTCCTCTTTAGACAAGATCATACCCTACTTTCTTCTGTAGACTGCTTGGCTACTGCAGTCCACCTACTCTGAGCCATTGCCAGGTCTCTGCTCCCCCAATCTGCAGAGAGTGACAGGTCAGCGATTTGCTGTTTCTGCAGTTTTAGGATCCCATGAATTCTTGGGTGTGCATTGCCTAATACTCAGAACTAAGTAACTTGTTGGCACAATGGCATCTCTTGTGCTATTCCTTCACCTGCCAACTTTCCCCAGCACAGGCAAATTCTCTCTCTCCTTCCATTAACACACAAAACAAGACTTTTAGAAGCTGCCAAGAGTCCCCTACAGGACTGAAGGACTTGGATGTCACACGGCCTCCTCTCTGGCTGCCCGACATCAACAGTAACCTTACTGTATTTCCCCACCTTGATGAAAGGCAGCTCACAAGATTAAAATAACAGGCTGCAAAAGCAAATGCGGTATTATACCACATTAATCCTCTGACACAGCATTCATCCAAGTGCCACAATGGCTGTGATACTCCTGTACAGGCATGTGATTCATTCACCATTATTTGCCATAATTATCTTGCCCAGAATTAGAAAGGATTAAATGAAACTTGGTGGTCCACGCACTTAAGAGAACAATGGAAAAGAATTTTAAAATAAGTGCTCCTAATCACCTCTGTTAAGCATTTCCCCATAATCTCTGTTTTTAACAGGAATTTATTGCAGTAAGTGTTTTTTAGTATCCATTTGTCATCAAACATTAAACACGTCTTTGAGTTTCTCGTGATTTATCTTGATGTTTTGAAAGAATGGCCATGTGGTTAGTTGTGTACTACAAATTATAATGGTTATAGAAATTGTAAATTACCTGCCTCTGTAATGTACGTTTCTCTTCGATGGAACCAATGGAGATTGGTCGTAATGAAGACATTTAGACCAAACTCTGATCACCGTTGGCTTTGGTGTAATCCTGGAGTGGTCTCACTGAACTCAAGAATTTAAGCTGTTCTACTTCTGGTTAGCTTAAAAAGAAAAAAAAAGGGAGAGATTTTAGTTGTATGTTCCTTTTCTAATTCACATTTTAAAAATATTTTTTGCTACCAGAAGTGACGTTTAGAAAGCAAAAGGATTTGAGATGACTACAGCATATTTGTTTAAGAACTGGATAGATCAGAGGATTTGAAGAAAATCATTCTTTAGTCTATATACCCAGTGACTACGACAATAATAAAAGTGAAATAGATGTTCAAATATGGAGATTAAAAATATGTCAGGACTAAATTTTTCATTTCACTTACCAGTTTTGTATTAGAGATTCAAGGTTCTGAAGTACCGTTCTGAGGAGGTTTGGGGATCTGTAGTCAAGGACTAATAATCTCGACTGTCAAAGAACACCAAATATATAGTTTGTAATTAAATATCTTTCCCCCTCTATATTGTTACATACCTGCATGAAATGAAGAAAAAATAACTGAGCAGGAACAAGTACAGCAAACATTGTGCATTATGTGCTTTCAAAACCGTGTACTACTTATTTGGTGATGTATTTTAAAAACTTACTTTAAATTGCTTATGGTGATCTTGCCAGGCCTGTGCATGAACACTGCTCCAGAAATAATCTTGCCTGTCTTAAGGATGCTACTCAAAAGGGAAGCAAGGCACCAGAATTTGGCCCTAAATTTGCTGTATTAGGGACCTATTTTTGAATGCAGATGAGGGGAATCTGGGCCTCTCTTAGCTTAGCAAGCCAGCAGAGCCCAGCGCTGGTGCTGGTGCTGCAGAAGGACATCTAGGAGGAGTGAAAGAGCCTGGGGGAATGAAAGGTTTGTGAATTTATTCTTCCTGCAGATAGCTGGCAAAGCTGCACTGCCTCGAGAAACTGGTGTTACGAAGACTTGCATGGAGAAACCAAAGATTTTTTAAGAAATCATTCTATTTCTGAATTAATTAAAGTACTGTTAGGATTGATTGTGCTGCCTGCATTAGGATAATAAGCTAAGATGAACCTGGATATTGTTGGGATCCCCCAGGTGAATGAGTGCTTCAGCAACAGAGATGTTGCAGAGTTGATACGACAATTAATATGCCTTTTATTTCTCAATTCTGGCATCTCTGTACTGTTTTATGAATCAGACCTTATCGATTAAGTAAAAGAAGACTTAGAAGAGGAGCAAAGAAGCCCTGTAAATTCGGAAGCCAGGCATAATTAGTTTGCATAGGTTTTGTTGTTAGAGTTTCAGGTATCAAATCAATAGAGTAACATTAATAATTAAGGACTTGGATAAATATACCAAGTCCTAGATTAGAGCTTTGAGCTTTAAAATGCTCACATAAAAGGTTTTCCTTAGGCTCTAAATGTTCTAAAGTGCTATAATGTGACTTTTCAGCTACAGATACTGTTAAGAAATACCAGGCTACTGTACCAGGGAGAGATTTGGATATCTCCAGGTTGGAGAGTACCTACTGCATGTGCAGGGAAATTGCTGGCACCACTTTTCCAAGGTTTGCCTTTCCTTGGCTGCAACTTGGGAAAAAAAAAGTACTGAAAATAAATAATAGCAGACAACAAAAATGCTAGGAATGTTCTTAATTCAAAATGGAGACTGTTGCCAGGTTGGGTTTTTTGGGTCCTTTTTCCATGTGAAAATACCCTGAAGGTGGCAGGGCGTCAGAAAGATACATGGATTCCAAAGGATCCACAAGGGACAAGGATTAGCCTGGCACCTCTGGCATTCCCCAGCATCGCAATCCCTCTGTGAGTGTCATCCTCTGCGTGCTGGGAACAGGGCAGGGCCAGCTCCTCCTTCTGCCTGATTCCAGGTGAAGGCAAGAGCACTCCTTGCTGTGCTGAGTTTCCTCTTTGTATACCATCTGAAGATACAAAAACAATAATAAAAAAAAAGTATTACTTTTCTGTCATGACAGTGTCTAAGACAGAAATAATGTTAATATTTCCTCTCCAAGTGTTTTACTTTTCACCATATTATTTTTTAACAGATAATCTAAACCAGATGTTTCAGTTTTGGTGCAATTAAGTGGCTTTTTGGGTAAGCTGGCTCACTTCAGATTATCAAAACATATGTATCTCTTATTCCTTTTGAATCCCTTCTGTTAAGACTTTCATTTGGAAGCACATCCAAACCACTTTTGAGTTACTTACTTTAATCATTATTTAATTTAGCCTACTGACATAAACTACCCAAAAAGCCGTGCTGTAGAGAGGCTGATAATACACTCACTGACATCACTGGAACATTTTCTGTTGGCATCATTTGTACAAAGAGTGCAGAGAAATTTCTGTAGGGCTTGCTTGGAAGAAACATAATATTTCTAACTGCTTTAATAGTCTCTAAGTAAATAGGAAGAAGATGAGGGGGGTGAACACAAGGTGTATGTGATAATATAATGATCCACACAGCTGTACTGACACGGTGATCTGTGTGGATGGGCGAGAAAATTGAGAGAATGTTTTCCTTCTGGAAACACAGGGGATGAATTTAGGCCAGACTGTGGCGTCTGCTGGAGCAAACGGAAAGGTCTGTGTGGCCCTGTCCATATCGATGCAAAGTCAGGCAAATTTTGTCAGAATTAACAAAGACAGTCAAATATCTGATTGTGCATTGAAGCAACCAGTGAAGATTTATGTGTTTCCCCTCTGCCTGATGAGCAGTCTTCCAGATTCTGCAGCTGCCAAGGATCTCTGCTGTGCACCCGGAGTTAGACCTGTGCTGCTTCAGACTGGGAGAGTAGAGCCAAACTTCGACCCTGGCCTCAGACTGCTGGTTTTCCTGCTAAATGCCTCATAACTGACTTAAAAATGTAGTGAGGCTAACATAGGAATCCATTTAAACAACTTTACAGAGGTGCCTGGAAGTAGTCCTAATTTAGAACTAAAAGTTGTGTCTTTCCTGCGTAGAGATGGGGTGACGGCTTTTTAAATCTCTTGCTTAATATTTCGCATCAGTTGGAATACTGGCTCTCATTTCCCAGCAGAAGCAGTCTATAATTTGTACAAAATTATTTTGCTTTCTTTGAAAGAGGAAGAGAGGTCACATTACTGAAGTTGTTATTCTGGAGTGATTCACTCTGGTTTTGTTTATTATGAAAATTGCAAGGAATTTATTTGTTTCTCCCTGTGTGCCTGTTTGAAAGGCATCTGTTGCAGGCAGAGACTTACTGAAGGAAGGATTTGGAGGTTTGCATCACTCTCAGTAGCTCTGGTTTCTCATTCGTGGCTCCTTCATCTGGTAGGTCAGGTTGTAGGGAGCCCCAAAGCACAACAGAGCTGTGCACCAAGATACTGGCAGGACTTAGCTCAGTCTGAAAAAGGGCTGGGAAAGATGTTCCAAAAGCTGGTTTCAGCTGGGCTGTGGCCAGTGTGAGTGGTACATGTGACTAATTAGCCATGTGGTTTCATCAGATTCTTGAGGAGACTTTACTAATTACTTGTATTGTGATTAGAGATGGAAATTATGTTTCAATAGAATTTTGTGTGATTGCAATCTCTTAAAAAGTGCATCAGAAACCAAGATATAAGTCTGCAGGATGCTGTCCTTGGAATTAAAGTTATGTAAACCTGCATAAGTTACCCAACAGGAGTAGGCTGTGAGGATTTAACTGGTAGCAACCTTTCATTCTGTGATAAAAAAAAACTTTACAATCCCAAATTAGGCTGGGATTCTCACTATGGAGCAATACCCTTTCTTCAATCTCAGTGGCTCATGGTCTTCCATCCTATGAGAAATAGTAAGAAGGCATTCCTTTCATTAAATAGATTAAAAAAAAAACTAGAAGGAGAAAAAAATTGAGCTCTAGGTAGGGTTTCAACTCCTTGGTTTGTGTAAATAATACCCACGTGCATTTGCTTCTGCACTGTAAAATGTAGATATTGCAGTACAGTGTGCAAATATTCCACTTAGTTCATCCATGCCTCCATGGAGAGTGAGATGAAAGTCAATTTATATATTTTGTTTTTTAAACGGAAGTGCAGCACTAAGCCAGGAGGTCAGAAGCTGTGAAAAGGTTGGTATTGTCCGACCACCTTCTCTCTGTATTTCTAGTGGTACTTTTAAAACAAAAGTCCTTCATGCAAAAGAAATCTTTTCTTGTTAGTAGCAGAATCTGAAAATCCTTCACCAAGGCCACCCAAGCTCAGGGTTTGGAGCGAAGCAAAACAAATACTTAGCAAAGGCTGTGCACAGGCTGCAAATGGATCACAGAAAAACCCTGTCAGACTTCCAGGCTACATGACAAGTCCAGCAAAACAGTAGCTGTTATCTGCAGAGCTGGGGCAGCAGGAGATAGCAGCTGTGAATACTCGTGCAGGAATGGATTTCTTCATGTCAAAGTCTGGCGTTTATGTGCATCTTTATTTCTCATCTGAATGTGGTAAAGTTGGAACTAATAAAACATAATGGCTAGTTTAATTAAAACAATTTAGTGGAGACTCCAAGATGCCTTCTGATATAGAAGATACAATTTAAACAAAACATAAGAAGCTGGTCATTACTATTTCAGCTCAAATTTAGAAGAGTCTGTGGATATTCAGTGGATCTAAGCTCAGCAAGAAATTTCCATTCCAAGCCTTTATTAATTACGTTTATACAATTTACTTTCATTATCCGTATTTTTGATATCAGTTTCTTTCACTTATTTGTACTGTGTATTTTTATTGTGGGTTGTTGGCACGGTAATTCCATATATTATCTAACTCTATAATTTTGGCTTGAATTAGTGTTTTATATACTGTATTTTAATGGCAAAACTTAATCACAAATCCACAGTGGACAGAACTGGCACTCTCAGCTTGCTTCTATCTTCAGCTCTGTACTCTGCATTAGGCACAGCAGCCAAATGCTCAATGGCACAGGATTGTAGCCTGTGTGAGAGGCTGCGGTGGGATCAAGAGACCTGGTTATTAGTCCCTGTTGCTGGCCTGTGGATTTGGGAGCTGCCAAACCCATCAAGGAGGAGAACAGCAGGAGAAATGGTCACAGAGGATGCAGGGATAGGATGTCCTCTGCCTTGAACCTACCACACTTACCTGTGAAAGACAGGAGGGGAAAACAGTGCTGGAATTTGCTGTATGAGCCCTTTACTTGTAGAGACTTTGTGCACAGAACAACAAAGAGAAGAGAGAAAAATAAAAATTAGTCTGCCCCCGCCCCCCCCTCCCCGGAGTGAGTACACACTCAATTCCATAAAAATTTGTTTTTTCTCCCATTTTGATTTTAAGTTGCTGTTATGGTGTCAACTTTCATGGAGTTACTGCTGATTGATGTTGGGGTAAAGAAAGGTCTGTGATGGGTTAAGCTTCAGGGTCCAAAGGACTTGTGGGAGTTACTGATGGGCAGCAGCAGTGCAGACAGCCCTGCCTGACCACCCCTTTTTGTCTCAGCAGTTTGGACTGGGCAAGGAACCCTGCTTTGACCTCTTGGTCAAGCCAGAGTGCACCCTTTGACCTCTTGGACAAGCCTTTATTTCTTTGAGCTTCTTAATTTGCAGTGATTAAGTTATCTCACATATTTTTGATCAAATCCTCTTTGACAGACACAACTACTTTGGCAAAACCACTCAGATTTTCCTTGTATCGTTGGTCTGAGGGAGTCGGTACAGCTATTTGAGTAAGAAAAGGAGGCTTGGAAGCTTTGTACTCCCTAAAGTATTTGAATAGGCAGTATATTCTGACTGAAACAGTGTGCTGCAACCTGTTTAGGATGATGTATTTGCAATTAACCCCTAGTTGATAGCTCCTGATGCAAAGCAACCTTTCTTTAAAAGCGCTCTGTATAGTTACTTTATGTTAACAAAAAACTGTTTTCTTGTGGAAGCAGAGTTGTTTGAATATTGGAAACGATCTGCTGGTCCCTGATAATCCACCATCTCTCAGAATCTTACCAAAATAGTAAAAATAACTTCATCTGGATGATAGCTTTGGCTGTACTCAGAATCCTCCCCGGAGCTTGTTGCTGCACTATCAATGTATCAGATGAATCGATGCTGTCGGTGCAATAATTTTAGGCAGAAGACAAAACCACTTCAAAGAGTATAATGACTTGAGAGTTTGTCAATAAGATGTCTTAATGTTTTTGACAACACCCATTTTGTTGACACAGTGGGTGAGGAAGCCTGACATCATTTATTGTGTCAAGTGAACAGATTTAGCTGCTGGTGAACCACATGGTAAATTACACTTTTCCCCCTTCCTGTTTGAGCTATCAATCCTGTTTTCCTTTTGGAAGCTGATGATTACTTTTTTTCCCCCATCAACTAAAAGACAATGTCATTATTTCTCAGGGAAGAAAAGTAGTATAATTTCTGAATCCCTCTGGAAGGAGTCTCTGAATTGCCATTAATTCATATTCAGCAAATTAGTTGAATAAAATGTCCCACCCCATTGCTAAGAGAAAAAGTGAGATAGCTTTATTTATAAGCAAGGATCTTTTATAAGTGAAAATCTGTTTTACCATGCATGGCAAGTTCCCAGCTAATTTAAAACATTTAAAGTTATGCAAAACCACTTAGAGAGTTGAAAAATATGTAAAGATATGTAAAGACACTAAGTATCTTGTACCACTATAATAACAGAAAAATCAAGACCATGTTTTGACTTGGGATTTTATCTTTAGAGCTCCTTGCAGAGGCTTTTTTCTATACCTGTGTGTGGGTTTAGTTTCTTTTTCTAATGTTTTGCCGCCTTGTCTACTTAATCCTTACAAACTTTGATAGTCTTTCATAAGGACGAATATTATTCATAGAGGGAAGTCCATAAAGATTGTTGTTCATGAGTATTTGTCTTCAAACTTTGAAGTCTCCTAATTGCACGAAGATAGATACATTAAACAATTACCTAAATGCTCAAAAGGGAAAGAACAAAGGAAATAAGGAATGATGTAACCCCCGAGGGAATCATGTTTCTCTCTCCGGGAGGAAGCTGTTCTCTTAAAGTTGGCACAACTCTTGGGATGCTCAGCTGTCACTTTCTTCTCACATTTATTCTGAATGAACACAATCCATCCATCAGTGCTTAAGGAGTTTTCTAACAGTACATTGACCTTGAATGCGGCACATTGATTTTCAGTAACGCATCGCAAATAGGGTCGTTACTGAGTCATCCAGCAGTGGATGTGATTGGGAACAGATTTCTGAGATTCCAATACTGTGCCACCTGCCTCTGATGATGGATCATTCTGCTGCACCCCATCAATCCTCACCTCCTGCTAAAAAATGTGACACCTGTATGAAATTTATCATTATATACAACACAAGGCACAAACAAACTGTTACAGTGGGGGCTTTTCAGCAGCCTCCACTCCTCTGGTAAGGATGGTTTACAGTGGCATTTATTTAGAGAGGTGCCTCTTGTAAAAGGGCCGGGTGGCGATGGTGACAGATGTGAGCACTATAGGGAATTAATGCTGCAACTGGGACGGAGCAATAGATAAAAACAGTCTGGATCTTAGAGGTTAACACCAGATCAATTAGGGTGATTGTTCTGTAGATTGTAATGGACAAATATACATATACAAAAAGGGCATTAGTGAAATTGGGGAGGAAGAACAAATAGAAATTAACTGATGTTAAAGTAAAAATCAAAGTGGGAAAGATTTTGTGTTCTAAAATGCCTGGCAGTCTGACTAGGGCTGGGAAACAGATCCTTCGAAATGGTTCTGGAAAAGTACAATTGAAACAAAGGTGTTTGTGTTTCTTTGGGAGTTGGAAGGGTCAGGTGAATTAATGACTCTTTTTTCCCCTGACTGTGCATATTAATGAAAGGGTAAGAACAAAACCCTGGATCCTCAGAAGTTTTTAGGTCTCTAATGTCCACGGAGAGCAAGAAGGATTTGGCCACCCTTTGGATTTCAGGTTTGTGACTTCTGCAGCAGTAAAGGAGGAATAATTCTTCCTTTTCTTGCAACTGCCATTGGTTTAGGGTACAGTGGTTCTGTAACCAAGCTAATGCATTGATGTTTGTTTATTCATCTAAAATGGCTAAGAATCAACTACTGCACTGAGCCAGCTGAGAGACTAAATGGCCTCACAGCTTATAAAGTGGCAAACTTTACATTCCTCACTATTTCACTCAGCTGCAGCGGATGCTAAGAATCTTGAAAAGAACTCAATTAAGTAGCCTGTTAATTTATTCTCTCTGCCTGTGGGTAATTTTGCAATGGTTTCAATAAAAATATGTATAATGTGTACTCCACAAGCAGAATAAAACCTGATAGCAGAATAGGAAATAACCATCTGAAAATGAAATGAAGTTGATAATATTTCCTTACCAGCTATTATTGCTCCTCTCTAATGTCTAATTCTTAGTTAAATTGAGAGGGCCTTGTTGGCCAAAGTACAATAAAGTCAGGCTGTTATGGACCACTATGGAAAGACTACTTATTTTGCAACTGCTTTATAGTAAAACATATATGTCTTGCTCCTCTTCAATACCAGCTTCAGAGTGTCTGCTGGTCACTGCAGTGGCAATGGATGTTTGAGCAAGTTCCCTGGATTTTGGCTTTAGTTCTGACTTGGTCCAATCTTGTGGTGCAAGGGGCTGGTTCATGGTGATCATTCATCACTGGGCCAAATAAGCTCTGAGCATGTGCCCAGAGACGGCCCCTGCAAGTGTGGACCCTGCAGCACAGAGTCAGACACTGCTCGTGAGACTCATGTCTTAGTGTGTGACGTCTGATTTGACACTGATGGATTGTCTCAGGAATGGACCTTAAACACCAGCATCATCTAGATGGGGGTGATCAGAGAGGTCCTCCTTTATCAAAGGAGGCTTTCCTGGCATTGCTCAAAGTTCTGATGGTTTTCAAGGGATATATGGATGTCTAAAATCCTTGTAAGATCATCTTTGTTTCTTCCATCCTACTTATATTGCCCTGTTCAAGCTTTTTTTCCTTCTTCAAAAAAAAGGTAGTTATTTGGCAGACAACAATATAATATAATTAAGTATGGGCAACCTCCCCAGCATCTTTAGGTATCACGTGGCCTATAGCTCTCAGGCGTGTATACGCCTTCTAGAAACACTGCAGTCTCTTGGTAAACAGGTAAATTGAATTGTGCTCCTTGTTAAATCTCTCAATAAGCCACAACTATTTTAGGCATAAGAAAAACAAAATAAGTTGAAAATACTGTCCTGCTGATAGGGAGAGAAGAGAGGAGCCTCTGACTCAGTCTACTCCCAGCTCTGTTATAAACATCACATCCAGCCTTGGACATCTCAGTCTCACTGTAGCTCAGATTTCTCATCAGTAGAACTGGCTTCATAACATGTGCTGCTGTCAAATATGTCTGTGGAGGTTTAACACAGAGCAGCAAATCAAAGGGAAAGCAAAGCAGAGGGGGCAGGGAATCATCTAAACAGGACCATGACATCTTATCTTAATTTTAGAAATTATCTGGGAGGAAGAGAGAAGTTTCAGAAGGGGGTTTTCAATTCTGGACCTACCAAACCTTGTGCAAACAGCCACATTCTATTGGATGGCTGCTGGAACCTCACCTGCTTGAGCAGAGCAAGACTGCAAAAAGGGAGAGGTCACCAGCAAGATTCAGATCCAAAAGGATTCCAAAAAGGAGTTGTTCTCAGCAAGAGGGTTCTGGATTCTTGTTTCTGGGTTTGGGCCACCTCTGGTTCCAGATGGGTTAGAGTGGGTATAGCAATTACCTTTGACTTCTACTAAATACGTTACCTAAGCCTAATTATACATTAATTGCCTGGCTGAACTCACTTTGACTGATCTGAGTATTAAAATTTTTGGTTATTGAAATAGAACCCCAGAGTATGTGCTGATGTCGGGTTCTGCTGTCTGTGCATTTGGCTGGAGGATGATAACTTGGTGAGAATTAAAAAACCTATACCATAGCAGTGGACAGGGAGAGAAGACAGAGCTAGATTGTGTGCATTTATTTGGAACTGTATGTTTAACCTCTCTGTTATAGACTCTCTGGCTATTGTAACACCATATTTTATAGATTATTATAATGCTTACTATTTATCTGGGGTGTTGCTGGTTTCAGATTTTTTGTGTTAGACTACTCTGACCTCCTTCCATAAATGTTGCTATAAATTTAAAGGATGCAGATCATCAAAATACCTGCTGGAAAATGTCTTATTTGAGATGGTTTGAATATACTTCTGCATATATTTTAGAAAGACTTGCGTTTGTTTTAACTCCAGATATCAGAATTACGTGAAAACAAATGCTGTTGATTGTACTACTAATAGTACAATATTAAAATAATAAAAATTCTACAATACTAGTTGATATACTTATATAAACCTCGTTTAGTTTTTCAGAAAGCTGTTCATTATTTGTATATTTTCCCCAGGTACATTTTGAATAGATATCTGGTCACTCTGAACAAACAGCAGAATTTTCTCCCTGTGAAAGTGAAAGCTGTTAATACTAGAAAAGTTAAGTTAGTATTTGAATAATAAGTCTCATTTTTCAGGGCTGTATAAGTCAATCAATTGAATTCCCTCAAGTCTGAAAGACTATGTCAACACATGAAAATGGAAAAGTTTTAAATTCAAATTTTATTTGATTTTTATCTTCTGTTCTGCAAGTTACACTATTGCCTCAGTGATATCAAAGGGACGGTGCTCACAGTTTATTTTTCAGTCTCCAACTGAGTGTTTCTTGTGCTTTAAATGTGTCTTAACATTCTAATACAGTTAATTGCATATTAATACCCCAAATATCAGAGGTTGCAATGTAATTTTTTTCTTTTCCTTGGAAGTGGAAACACAAAATAATGCTGAATGTCAGGGCTGGGAGTGTGAAGGGGATAAATGCCCTTAGGAAGCCCTGGCCACTAACTCTCCTCTCTGGGGCAAGACAACGTACTGTTCATTTTCACAGAAATGTCAGTGCTACTACAGCAGCAAAGCTGTTTTTAAACATTTGTTTCCTGAGTTGGACTGTTCTAAGCCCAGTGCATCTTCCCTGCTGTGACTCTCCACTCAGAGAACAAATCCTTGCTGCAATACCAGTGATATAAATGAAGTTACTCCTCATTTGTATTATTGTGAAAGAGTAACCCAGCCTGTGGTTTCTGGCTAGGAAAGGGTCTTATTTAAATTTATGGCTGCTTTAGGAGTTAAAATTAATCCACTCTACAGGTTGCTTGCGTGTTACTCTGAGGCATCTGGAGCTGATGCTGCTGGAGACAGGAGGCTTCAGCACTTGAGCTGCTGATCTGTCAGTGGCTGCTTTGCCCCTACAATCTCACAGAATTTCTCGTGGTCTCTGATTCCCGGCTGGACCTGGTTTCCCCTTCCTCTCTTTGTGTGTGTATTCAGTAAATGTCAGCTTGTTGTTTGTTCCTCGTGTAAACTTTTCATTTAAATCAAGCTCATATTTGGAAATATCAATTAAAAGTTGTCATTTCAGGGTTAGTAAGGTGGTGTTGACTGGTGAGCAGCCAGAGATCTCACTGATTGCCTTACCTTGGCCACGTTGGCAATTAGGCCATCAATCCAGAGAATTAACTGCAGAAAGACATTAGTCATTCTTGGAAATTACAGTGCTCATCTCTCTCTCTCTCTCTCTTTCATATTTAAATGGTAGGGTTTTCAAGCATATTTTTATGGACCTAATTAATGTGTGTGACAGGCTTCTGATGTAAGGTGGAAGAAATGACAATTAAACATCTTGGAATAAGCACATTCCAGAGTGTGCACAAGCAAGTCTTTATGCAGGGCACTGTGGGAGAAAGTGCTCAGCAACAAAGCAGTGATGTGTTTTCATTTGAAACAACAGGATTGGAGTGAAAAAAGAAAACAATTCATTAGCATTTGTGAGGGAAGTTTGCAATAACCATCGATGTTTTGTAATCCTGTGGTTTTGTAGTCTTCTACAGGGGAACTTTGTGCTATAAAAAGCCTTATTTTAAGTTCTTACTTTGGACCCTGGAGATGAGGATGAGGTTAATGGTAGTGACACTGGTTAGCCACCAGCTTTTGTTTTGTGTCTGAAGAGATGCTGCGCTGCTGACACATGAAATTCAAGATAGACTTGAGTTTTTTCACCATGCAAGTTTGAGCTCTTTTTCCATCTCCCACTGATGTCCCCTTGTTACATGGGCCGTGTTCTCTCTAGCTCTCGTGGCGCAACCAGTGTACCTTGCTGTGCAGGACTCAAAAAGGAAAATGTAAACGAAACCAGAGCTAACATTAATGGCAGTATTCATATTTCTAGACGCGTAATCTCTGGAGGCTAACACTGGCAAAAAGATGATATCATAGTACAAAACAAACTACGGCAGATTATGCCCTCTCAGTCCCAGACTGTTCTCCAATCAAAAAGGAATAAATGGGAACAGTATACAATGTTTAAATAAAATGGGCATCTGAATTACAGAACTCTGGTGGTGTATATTGTGTCATAAAGATGTAGCTGGGTATTCTTTTATATATTTTGGCTACACTGGTACGCTGTCCGCTCAGGGCTTTTGCTTTCTGAAATGTTAAACGGAGGATGCCATGGGATTATTGTGGGGCTGCTAGCAACAAGATAACAGTTTTGGTTTTGTGGCCTATGTTAGGAAAACAAGTGCAAAGGTCAGGCTCTCTTAAGGTGATGTCCTTGCTGCCTTGAAGGCAGAGGGATCATCGCCATTGACTCAGCCCAGGGGATATCCGTGGTTTAACTTAGTCCGGCAGAGGTGAATGATCATCTCCAGCTGCTCTGGGCCGATAGGAGCCAAAGCCAGCAAACGTGTTTGTTGTCTCCCCGTCTCACTCAGGTATTTCTGCAAACTTCCTTGTGCCTGTTCAGCGATGGAGCAGACAGCGGTTAAACTGCATTATCTCCCTGCGAGCAGGCAACCGCAGTGCTCTCCCGCTGTTTACACCGGGAGATAATTAATGGATTTAAACACAGGGAGCTCTGTGATACACGTGCCTGCTGGCCAGGGCCCACCAGCAGGGCTGGTTCTTGTCTGGGGTCCACATACCCACCCTGCCCAGAAGAGTGGGGCTCGGGCATCCTGTGGACACGCCCTGGGCTCTCCAGGGTACTGGTGGGGACTGGCGTACTGCTGGTGCTCGTCTTCTTTCCCCTTAGCTGATGGCACAGGAGGAGTCTTTGGTCCTCACGCAAAGGATTCCACACCTGCCAAGGTACATCTAACACTGCCCATAACGAGTGCTGGATAAGGGATTTTAAGGTTCCTGTATTTAAAGCTTGTATCAGCGGGCGAAGTGCACAGAAAACAAAAGCAAGTTTTCATGAGGCTCTAAGACAAGTCTGCATCTTGTTTAGTGTCTGTGTGGAGATGTAATAGTAACTTTAACTTCTAGTACATGTATGTACACCAAGTTGTCACTTTTCTTGGGATAAGATTGTGCCTATAAAATGATTAGTGTTCTACTGATTGTTTTAAAATAACTCAAGCAGCATCTGAATTTATTTACATACATGATATTGCCTTTCATAAACACAGCTGTACGCAGAATGCCAATTCAAGGATATTTTTGGAAGTTCGTCCAACAGTTCAGCTGGGATAAGAGCAGCTCACTAGCATAATCTTGCTTTCTCCCCCAAGGGCTCTGGACCTAGTGTAGGTAGCCACCACCTCTTTGTTTCTGTGCTCTGAACTCCTAGAGACATGAAGAGGCTTGGGATGAGTGACTGAGCCTGCAAGGTTGCTGCTGCCAGGATGTTGGAGGATCTGATTACCCCAGCTTGGAGAGGCCAAGCCGCACTGAAGGATGGAGCCACCTCCAGCACCTTCACCTCTTCCCAAAGGGCGGTCACAGAGTCGCCATTCCAGGTGTCCATGCTTGTGGTACAGGGTCATCCCTGTGCTCCCTGCAGGAGTCTCTGCTCCGGGCAGCTGCCTGCTTTGTTCACACCCTGCTCCTCTGCGGTCTTTGTGCTGTGAGACTTGGCGCTGAGTGACAGCAAAATTATGGATATAGGTCAAATTCCATTAAGACCACACCTTTAGCGGCACACATTCACGCTCTGGAATTTAATGTTGCTCTTCGTTTAGCGATTTCCTTCTCCCCAGTTGTTTGCTTTTGAATTTAGGATAATATAAGTCATTATTTGAAGTAGGCTATTTAGAAAGCCCTGCACTGTTATTATTTAGTAAGCCAGAGTTACATTATCACTGGCTTCAATCTATGTTTGATGAAAAGATTTTTCCTATTTAAGAGGCAAAAAAAAAAGTAAAAGTCTTTAATGGTTTTTGTACCTATTCCAAGATCATCAACATGCAGTATAATTAGAAAGTTCTTGTCTCGTTTAAAATCTTTTTTCTGTCTCATGGGACTTCGACATTAAAAATGCAAGATTTATGTATATTATATAATTATTTATTTGTAGTACAGCAGCACTTAGAGGTATCATTCAATCTTGGGGCCCCATTTATGTGAAACTCTGCACTAGCAATAGCACTATTGAGTCAGACTAAGAAATCTCAAGCTGAAAATGTGCTAAGTATTCTACAAATATATTGCAGTGGTCACAGGCTGGAAAAATTTGTATTCTAAGTAGTTAAGATGGACAAATAGTTAAGACAGGAGAGACGAAGGATTACTCACCCGAGTGTGTCAGAGGAGGAACTGAAGCGTACCACAATCCAAGACCAGATTTAGAGATGTAGAAGGTTAAATTAGAAACTTGAAGGTCTTTGTCGAGCCGGTCCTTGTGAGGATTTATCTTGCTTGGGGTGCTGAAGCTGGGAGCCTTAGAGCCTACAGCAGTGCTTCCAACCAGAAAACCATGGATGCGTTTTTTGTTGCCTGCTTTTGTTTACTGTCAATTTTGTAGGTCTGTAGCCTGGCTCTCTAGAAAAAGACAATGAATTCCTGGCTAATCCAACCTGTATTAAACCGAGAAGGAGTCTATGTCACCAGGCAGCCATCCAGACAGTTTTGAAAGCTGAATACTAACAAGATTTATTATGCCCCCGTGCTTCGTTCTCTTTCTTGGAGGACTGAGTGTAGCATGTGACTTTGTTTGGTTATTCAGGCTATTTGCTCTTCATATTTTACATTTCTGAGTTAGGGTAATTCTTGGAAACCCCCATTGTTCTCATAAGGGCTGCTATGCATACGGCAGCTTTTTGAATGACTGGTAGGAATACAAAGCGATAGGTAACTAGGGGAGTTTATTTTTTGGCTACTTGACAAAATTAGAAGTAGACGCTCAGGGACAGATAGTCCCAAGATGTATCTTTTTAAGATGTTCCCAAAGAGTGAGTAACTGACCCAGAGTCAAGAGACAGCTGCCTTCAGTTAAGTGCAAGATTTGGCTTGGTGGGTCCATGCACACAACTGAGTAAGTTTAACTGGTCAGCTGGGAAAGGGAAATGCTCACTGGCTTGCTTGAAAATCTCTGGAGCTCCATAAAGTCTGTATCCATATGAAAGTAAGGCCTCCTTCATGAAAAAGCAGCTAAAAAGGGGGACAGGGGAGGGAATCTAACCAAATGTAGCTTACAAATCTCATTTAAAGGTTTTTGGACTGAGCTTATCACTTGAATGCTTTATTTTAGCAAAGTTAAGTCCCAAAAGCCATCGGAGGGAATAGCAAATTGGGTCATTTTTTTTCTGATTCGCGTAGGGTTTTTGGAATTCAGCAGCAGATGTCTAAATTAAAATACGTATGTGTTCCTTGTATTAACAATCCCATTAAACCGTGCTGCCCTTCCCACCCACCCCCCTTTCCAGAAATATATCCTATCATTAGCTGCTATCTGGAATCGACAGCGGAGTAATTTGAACTCTGGCTCCCAGGGGCCTCCTCCTTTACTTCCTGCTCTAGGAATAAGGTGTGTATTGATTAGATATCAGGCTGTAATTGGGCTCCAATCTCTCTGCCTCAAGATATATGATGGAGATGACAGGAAACAGATACCCTGTTGCTACTTGTAAATAGTCTGGTTGAACAAAATGGTTTGTAACCACTTCAGTGCCACAATCTTTTATTACCAGGATGGGGTTGCTTTATCACTTAGTTTGATGGCTTTTTGAAGGGAAATAATATCTTTCTTTCTGAAGGAGCTAAAATAATTTTAAAGAAATTGAATTCCTCTTTTGAGGGCAAAAAATAATTATCTAAGAGTGTGCAGCTTGGTATAATTATACAGTGAGCATGTCACAGACATAAAATTAATTAAGTCCATAACCCCAATCTGGTATCCATTGACTATTAAAAAAAAAAAAAAAGGTGTTGAGAATGAGGACGTCAAAAGAAGGTGGTTGTGGTAGTTGAAGATCTGGAATTACTCATGGTTTTTCTGGTCCAAGATGTTCTCTCCTATCTATCAATGGTACCAGGCTAAATATGAGTCTACTGGAAACAAAAGTGCAGAGTAGTGCAGATGTCTTGCTTCAGTAAGTCACAAAAGCAAGTTATTAAATATTGGTTTGAGGGAAGATATACACAGTCCATCAAAACTTCAATTGAAACACAAGCTTGTAATCTTAAAACTATATTCTGTTCGTGGGGCAGCTGTCCCACAGTTGAGAAAAATGCAGCTTTTACCATTTGTACCAAAGACTTGGAAAAAAATCCAAAATGCGCAGACTGGAGGTGAAAACCCATGGCCTTTTGAGATGTAACAGACTTGGATTTGTTTTCAGAACTTATCTTTTGGGGTTTTTTTTAATCCTACAGAAGAGAATCCAGAACAGACAATCAGTTTATTCTGATCAGTGATTTATCTGTGAGATTCTTAGAGCCTTGTTTCAGAGCTGTGGACCAAAGTAACTAAAGTGTTGCAATAATATATTTAGCACATGATAAGGCACAGAGAAAATAGAGGGAAAGAAAAAAAAAAAAGACACATTCCCTGGCTGAGAAGTTATTGAATGTTTAAAGCCTGGGAACAGATAGTTTAGGGAGAAGCAGATTTCAATGACTTCCACTCTGTAAATAAATTGTGAAATCTAAAGCACTAGTACTTCATTTCTCTCTTTCAAGCATATTTTGGATGGCACTTGTATCACATTTATGCCCCAAACATAGTTTGATTTTTGCATACAAGACGTTTATATTCTGCTGCTCCTCAGAGTGACCTTAATGTGATTTATTGACAAAAGGAGATAGAGTTATTCTATTTTTTGAGCAATAGCAGAAGGCAAAAGAAGAAAATATTTGTAGTTTTTAATAAGCTCTACCATGCATACGTATATTATCTGTGCTGCAAATTACATGCATTTCTGTTGTTATTAGAGCTGTAATTTTGTTTCCTTTTCTGTAGTGCCTGATTTTCTTGTTTGCCCCAATATTGCAGCAGTGTAACTCCACATGCTTCATCTGATCTTATTAACTTATTCTCTTGTTAACTTCAACTGTGCAGAGATGTTTTCTTTTTGTCCTTTCCCTCTCCCAAGTGTCAAATCTTTGCTTTTGGACAACACATTACATTTAAATCACATAGTATGCCTCCTAACCAAACCTCTGAAGTCCAAATTCTTTGGCTTCCAGTCAAAAAAAAGGAAACAAGGAAAAATAACTTCCACAGTGATGGATCTGTAGTAGTGTTAGCTCTGTTTATGAGAAGAGTCAGAAAGCAGTGCTGTGAGTTCAGTGCTCTGCTTTTAGATCTGAGGAGTTAGAGTTAGAAAAATCAATAGGAGCTACACTGAAGGAGGAAGAAATGAACGGAAGGAAAAGCTTTTAGCAGTCGTGTGCTTGGATCTCAGAACAAGGTGTCTGACCACGGTGGGGAACGAGTGCGCAGAGCTGGGCACGTGGGCATGGGCTGAGCAGATGCTCTCACCCACCAGCTTTTAATGTCCCTCTTCTGTGTCTCAGACGGACTCCTCTGAGTGGAAATGCAGAGGGTGTGTTAGACTGTACTTTTAGGTGAGTTCAGGGTCCTGACCTACATTTGCAGGTGAGCTGTTGGAGATGCCTGATCAAGTTGTTCCTGCCCTCTGTGTCACTGGGTACCCTGATGCTCCTCTGGGTGTCTCTGCCTAAGTACCTGTGACAGACCAAACCACTTCGTAGCTTCAACCATCAGTGTTTGACTTGCGCCCTTCAGCCCTGCAGCTGTGCTCCAGTCTCCCTCTCTCTGCTGCTCCCCGCAATAATTCCAGCAGAAATTCATCAGAAAAGGTTTGGCTGGGGCACTGCTTTAATTTCATATGTTTATAGCACTGTCAAACAAAAATGAAACAAGACAAGACCCACTTCATCCCATAGCTGACCATAAAAGGTTAATATTTTGTGCTCACTCATGCAGGACTTGGGTGTCTGAAAGAGAGACCAGGGAGTGAGCCATTGTATGGGCTTGGTATCCATCCTCTCACTCATTTTTCTGGACTGCTTTGGGATAATCGGGTTTTTTTCATTTGGGACCAAGTGGAAGGATCAGTGCAACCACGTTGAACACACACACACACATGCGTGCAAACACACCCAGGCAAGCAGTGACGCACGTGTTCCTCAGAGAAAGCAGAAATAAGTCACTGTACTTCATCAAACTGCTGGTATCAGCACAGAGCCTTCAGAAATCCTGCCTGCACCACAGAAAGGGTAGGGTAGAAGTCTATGGAAACAATATATTAGGAAACTTGGAACATGAGAGTCTATGGATGTCAAGGGTAATTTCCAGGGTTATAAATTATGGAAATCATGGCAAATGCAAGTCTGGTTTAAAAAAGAGCAAGTCAGTCCTTAATTTCTGGTTTGAGTTGTGGAATTTGAGATTCTCACTTGCTTCTCTGCCTGCCACTAACAGAATTTCTAGATGATAGACAATACTGCATTACATTTTATTAATATAATTACTCTTAAAGCAATTTTTCCTTTTCCATTTTTTTTGTCTCTGGGCAGTTTCAAAGAGTCAGCAAGCCAGTCAGTTAGAGAACAGTAGAATACATTTTATTATGAAGGATCCACTGAATGCTGTCAATATAGGATGTACTCACAGACATGCCTACAGAGCCTGGTGCTGTCACAGGTTAGCTCCAAGCCACTGGGGCACGAGCCAGCTTTGCTCAGGAAGCCATTTAGACACATTAGGGTGTGAATGTGTCTGAAGTAAAAAGTTTTGTCTCTCAAGGTGGATTTATCAGCATCTTCACAGCCTTATGCTAACGTGGCTCTGTGCCTTCCAGACTGGAGCTGACTGGAGCTCTGGCGATTTGGAGTCTGGACAGTTCTTAATGTGCTCCTGTTTGTGTCTGGGTGTAGGCACAGCTGTAATTCTTCTCTTGCAAACTCAGGTCTCTGAGAGTAGGTCCCTTGGCTTGATCTCCTCTTGCCTTGCAAATCAAGCTGAAATCAGCAGAATTAAGTAAATGGAGATCAGATTAATAAGCCAACACTCTATCCATTAGGACTGCTCACTTGAGGTGAGATGGTAGGTATGGGCAAGGATTTGCAAGATAAGATGTTTAATCACAAGAAGCCCACTTGGAAAAATCTGCTTAATCGAAAAGCAGGGAACTGGCTGAAGAGCCAGTGGTTCTAAAGAGCTTTGATTCTTAATGGGGACAATAATTCTGTTTAATGGGAGTCTCTTCAGATGATTTAATGTTGCTTTGGGCCTTTTTATGTATCTTGGTCCTATGCTGGTCTTGTTTGCTTTTCTACCGGGAGTATTTGATGGGTTCAATGTTATGATAGATGCAGGAGGGGCATGTATTGGGGCAGCCCTGCCAGTTCCTGGCTGTTGACTTGCTCCTTCCTTATCAATCACACATGTCAGGTTGCCTTGCTAATTGCTGCAAAGCTGCTGTTGGATTTGGACTGCAGAGGTCTGTGCAGAAAGTGGCTTCACCCAACTGCATCAGCCTAGGCAACATTCCCAGGGCATCACTGGAGAAAACGTTGTGAAATGGGACTTTTCTTGTTATGAGGAGACCCCCAGCTGTGTCTGGGGTGTTTTGCTGTATGAGCTGTAGTCTGTTCCATCAGGTGAGATGTTGATAAATCAATGAATGGGCAGTGGCATGATGTTTAGGTGAGGATGTGTTGTGTACCCCCAAAGAAAGGGAGTGAGACAGCAAATCACAGAACAGAATAAAAATTTTTGGCCTTCTTTTTCCCACCGTATTCCCAAATATTCCTCATGTGATGAACATTTTGTGTGCCTGTGAAAAGCCAGCTGTGCTCGAATAGATCAGAAGAAAATCAAATGGTGCAAAGAGGAACAAACAGGCCAGGTAAATAAAAACTTAATAGACTTACTGTCTTGGAAGAAAATCACACTGAGTGGGCATTGCCACAGCCTTTGAGATGGTGCTTTCTGGCTTTGAAATTTGGCTGTGAATTTGCAGAATCCATAGTTTTTCTTGAATACTGGCTAAGACAAAAATCTCGGAGATACTACCATTTTGCAGATGCTCCAAGCTCATCTGAAGCACAAAGCTCAACTTCCCCCTCTGTTACCAAATTTCCATAGTTTATCTTCTGGTACAAGTGTTGCGAGGTTGGCTAATGAAAACACAAACATAATTAAAGGAAGAAGTTTCTTGCCATTTATCCTTCCCTTGCTGTCAGTTCCTTAATTTGAGAACCAGTTCTTGTTTCCATTATTGTATTTTATTTCTTCAGGAATTTCTTCTTAATGGCTGGAGGGAGGAGCCCACAGAATAGAATACATTGATGAAGTTCCTCTTTCAGATGCCAGGTTTTGGCTGGATTCTTGGAAAATTTTGCACTTTCTATTAACTGACGTGTAATTCAAAGTAGAGAGATATTGTGTGCTGGTTTCTGACCTTTGCAAATGCTAAATCATGAAAATATCTGATTTATTGAATTTCTCCTCCCTCACCATAATCTTGCCAAAGTGGTCATGACCACAATAAGTGAACTGAAATGACTTTGGTATTTGTATCATATATAAAATGTTTATTTTGGGATGTAGTTTGTGAAAATATTAATGTAAGATAGTTTTGGCCAGAATGAAGCTTATAAAGAAGTAACATTTAATCATCAGAGACTGAACTGCACTCAGGCTGAACAGTGGTGTTCAAGATGACTTCTTGAATCAATTTATTCTATTTCTGGTATTAAACTTCAACCTGGCAGGGGCCTAGGGTTGTCCATAATTCTGTAGTACTATGTCAGTGTGCTCTAAAATGCTGTCTGTAGCATTCTGCACCGGATTTATTAGAAAGTTACCATCCTTAAAGCAGGAATTTTTTTTGTTCTTACTTGGCTTGAATAGGCACTGGCATATTTTGGGAGAATGATACAGGTCTTTCTGTTCTGCACCAGACTATTAGCAGGCTTCTTTAGTATCAGATACTTTGAAAGAGGTAGAAACTTGAATTAGAATATTATGAATTTTGAATTAGGATATTAGGAATTAACCTCTCCATGGGGTGAAGTCCGTCCGAGTCTTCA
Organism: Rhagologus leucostigma; assembly: GCA_013397725.1. Taxonomy (NCBI): domain Eukaryota; kingdom Metazoa; phylum Chordata; class Aves; order Passeriformes; genus Rhagologus; species Rhagologus leucostigma. The sequence goes on from VZTD01003599.1 coordinate 2,870,869, forward strand.
CCATGTGTTTGTTGATCTTGTAGGATATTAACCATTCTGGTCACAACTAGCCCTATATATAATATGTCCCTAGTTTTAAACACGTACAATTCTGCTTGCAGACCTCTTGTGCCAGGGACTATTATATAAACTGAACACAGAAATTGGATCTCTCTCTGCAGAAGAAAATATATGCTGAAATTGTCATCTGATTTTTTTTCCAAGTCCTTTAGGCACATATATAGAAAGACATGTAAAATGTACAGTGTCTACACTGCTGCCTGATGAATGGGGTGTTAACACCATTCATACATTATTTTCTTCTCTTTTGCTACCCAGTGAATTCCAAAGGTAAATTTAGGATGGTTTGCCTGGGTTTTGACTAAATTTTAAAAGTTTTGTTTCTAAGTTTGCTGTGTTTTCGTAATCCCTGTTAACACCTACATCTTCCCCAAAGTGTGCTTATGTATTTCTTTAGCAGGAGCAGCGTTTTCTGCTGGGCAGGAGAGGACCAGAGCAGGTAGTCAGTGTGTGGTGCTGCAGGCTGGCACCAGCCCTGGCAGGAACCTTGGCATGGTGTTTTGGGTACCATGGAATAGAAATGTGAATCTTGTGTGTTTGAGGGAATGTTGGATTTGATAAATGGGGATTGAAACTGGGGAGGAGAAGCAGTAACTGGGTCAGGTAAGGTTATGCATTGCCTGGAGTGGCTTTCTTTTGCACAAGCATTGGATCATCCCTATTCTGAGGCTTAGCTCTTCTTTTTACCCTAAAAAACCTCTCTCTGTTGGCCTTTTGGAAAATGATAACGTCAGTGAGGTCATTGTGGAATTGGATGTTAGGCAAACCACTGGATATTTTGTTAAATAAAATGGTCCTTGCCAATATTTTGCAATCAGTCGTTTAAGTCTAAACCACATCTCAAAGTTAAAACGTGTCTATGTCTATGGATAGATAAACTTGTGTGTGTATACAGCACAGCCTAATCCCCTCATTAATTATAGTTCTCTTTTCATTGCAGGGATCTTTAAAATAGATAAACAGCAGTTCTGAAATCACAACACGGAGGGTGAAAACCTTAATGTGTTTTTAAGTTACTTAGAGAGAGGCCTGTACAAGGGGCTGACTATTTCTTAGCAAGAAAAATACCTTTGAAAATCTTTTCATAGTTCATATGTCTTCTTCAAAACCACATCGGATAGGGGTCTAGTCTCTGTGTTCAATAACATCGTCATTAAACATTAACATATCACAAACAACAACAAGTTTATCATTTTAACATTACTTTCCAGGATCAGGTTTAAATAATGGTCTCTTAAAGCAGTGTCAATCCTGTTCTTTCTGTCTTGTTTTTTTTTTTTAAAAAAAGATGTATTTGCTTTCTACAAAATGAGTATTTAATACCAGGTGAAAAGATGGACTGCAAATGATCGTTGTTGACTTTAACACTTGGTGGTCATGACTCTGCTGGGAGAAAAAAGCTGCATGATGAAGGTACAAGCAAAAAAATAGTGTAGAGACTTGACAGCAATCTGAAATAAAGAAGACTCTACATTTCAGATAAACTTTTACTTATTGAGGGAGGAGAACGGGCTTTGGTTCCCAAATGCTCTGCAGGTGACAGTGAAGAGCTGTGCACGTTGTTGTGCAGTTCTGGCTGCACGTTCCCTGTGCCAGGACACTTTCTCTGTGTGAGATGATGCTCGGCTCCATGATGGCTCTCCTGGGGCAGCTGAAGGACATTTCCAAGGCCAGGGCTGTGTCCCATGAGCAATGGCAGAGCCCTGCTGCTGCTGTTGGGGTGTTGAACAGGGAGATTCAGTGATGGTAGGGGGAGCCCCAGTGCCCTGGGGCTCAGCTTCACCGCCCTTCACTGCTTGACAGCCCTGCCTTGGTCCTCAGGCATGGAGCACTTGTGTTGTTCTGGGCCACAAGGATATCTTGGAACATGACTTCTGGGCAATTTGTTGACGTACAAAGTGATAACTGTCTCCCACACCATTAAATTATGCCCTTTAGAGAGCTGGCAGAAGGCAGACCAATGCTGTACATCTCTGGGAAGGGTTGGGGTGGTGCCTCCTCTATGGCCAGGAAGAAAAGACCATCGCACAACACCAGCTTGTTCCTTAGAAGGAGCAGGCAAACGTTCATGTTGCCTCAATTTTAGGGCCATGCAACAAGCTGAACTTTTCTTGAACTTTTGATATCTGCAGTCTGCCCTCTCTGTAGTAATTCCTCCCTCTCGGTACCACTGTCCAGTGTGAAAAGAAGCTCGAGAACATATCTTCCTCCTTTCCCAATCATAATAGGCCATATTAAACCTTGTGTCCAAGCAGGATGGAATGCATGCAAGTTCTGGGACTTTCTCAACTCTCAAGCTTAGCAGTGAGAGTGGTGGATTGCCAGAAAATTATAAAAATAACCCCTCCTAGTTCAGCAAGAGGTTTTTAAAGCACTTTCAACAAAGTCCAGAAATGTAATTCTTTGTCTTGCTGATTTTTTTTTTTTTTTAGAAGGTTTCAGGTAATTTTTGAGTCTGTCAGTTCAGCTGCTCCCTGTAACACAACTGTCTTCTCTGATACCCCAAAGGCAGGGCTCCAGAGCCTTGAGTGTTTTCATCTCCTCCTTCTCAGGTTGTGTGTTAGTTATGTAATGGATTGAAAAGACCAACACGAAACTTTGCAGTTTTTATAGGTGTGAAACACTCTGAATTCATCTGTAGAAGGTGACATAAATATAGAGCTGTAGAGGATGCTACACAGGCAGGTGAGTTTGGATCCATTTCACACACATGTTCTCAGGCAGATTTGAGATGGTTTCAAGCCTCTTGTTTTGTCTGAAAGACCTAAACATCCTTCTCTAAGTACCAGGCCTTAAAACATGTTTCAAATCGATGCTTCAAAAATAATGATATAATTCAGGCTGTTCTGCTCACATATTTCTTCATTTAGAGAAAGGAAACCTTTCTGAAGAAGGTCTGAGAATCATCAAGATCTGGGCAAGTGAGGTCTTGTCAAACTTTTACAGACAAACATCCTTAAAACTGAATAGCTTGTTTAGTGGCGTGAACCATTATTTCCTTATCTCTGGTTGTTCTTTTCTTTCTTTACTAAGATATTGCTTTCCTGTGTCCCGTTAAATTCCTCATCCTGTTAGAATAAGGGAGGGAAAAGGGAGAGAAATATTGTCCTGAGCTGCACAGACACATTGTCGTTGTGGTTTCCTATTAACTTTCTGCTGATTTCTGCTTACATATCATGTGTTTTAATGTTGTGTTACACTTTCCAGCAGCAGTGTGTCTCTAGTGCTTTGTCTCTGAAGCACTAAAACTTACTGTTCCCTACTTTGCTGTTGTTGTCTTCCTCATGGAAAATAGCCTCCTTAGGATTACAAGAACAACAGGGCCAGTTATTTTAATCAAATGATGTTTTTCAGGATCTTGAAAGGTTGCTATATCAGCCTCTGCTCTGACCTCTAAAACAAAATCACTTCCATTCACATTATTATCTTCAGCGTGTGGGAAACAGACGGAATCTGAATATTCTATTTTTCCTCCCTCCATTTTTTTTTTTTTTTTTTTTTTTTTTTTTTTTTTTTTTTTGTTTTTTTTTTTTTTTTTTTTGTGTTTGCTTGATTCCTTTTGAAAATGCATCCAACCTATAAGCAAACAGCCTCCTCTGTGTTCATTCCCCAGCATTCTCCAAATATTCACATTCTTAAAATACCATCATCTTCCTTATTTTCTCAATTCTGTAGTTGTTTACACTCAAAAGCTTCTTTGTAGCTGCCTACACTGAGCTGGGAAAACATATAGTCTAGTCCTCCTTTATGTAAATGTACAATAGATTGTTAATGTCTTTGTTACCAGATACTAGCAAGCTTTATTGAGGACAAATCCGTATGCCAGTGAAATTGTACAACATGAATGTTCCCAAATGTATGCAATGTTCTTCAGATTAATTGGATTCTATGGAACATATTCCCATCACAATGTGCAGAGGTTTTAAATGTATAACTCTCATTAATGTTAATGGGAGTCACATGCTTAAATCCCAGCACTTCTAGATAGGAATAGCATTGCTTTAAATGAAGCCAGCGTCCACCTTACTGTGAACTATTACAAGTAATGATTGCAGTTTTCTCCTACGGAAGAGAAGGGAACAAGTGCTACCAAGTCATCTTTCTAAAGCATTTCATATTTCTAACATTGCTCAACAAAAAACCTGTGCTAAACTGAAGAAATAACTCAGTACTGGAAGTTTTGCTGTTGTGTTAAAAAGTGAAGTATATCTGTTCAACACTCAGCCTTAAAATAACAGAAATTAGCAGGAAACAGCTTTTTTTTGCTGTTGCAGAAGGAAAGAATAATCTTCTTTCTTGGTAGCACACATCATATTTTCGTGAATTTGAAATGATACATATACATAACCAGAATGTACATTCATTAGTAAGAATTCTACTAATAGCTCAGTGTGGGCTGTTTAATTATGTTTTTCCTAAACTAAGTCAATAGCTTTGGTGGCAATTTTGTTTCCAGGCATTATTTCATGATAGTTCATAATACAGTTCTTTCACAGTGCTGGAAATGCAGCAGAAATGGGCGTGCTGGAACTTAAGACAGTTCTTGAACAAAGTCACTGACTATGGACCCTAAATAGAGAAGGAGAGAAAATGGGCTCTGAGGTCGTTAAGGAAGTTTTGGATTACTTTAGATCAGTCTTTATAAAACTCATTAGTTCACATCTTTATCAGTTAACTAGCTGTGATGAGCCACGGACATCACACTAGTCATTTGTAAAGGGACAGGTGACAATGTCTTCAGAGATACAAGCAGGTGGAAATAGGTGGATTTGCCTTTTAGGGGAACATTTTTTGTCATCCCGAAGCCAGTGTGAGATTTGCTCTCATGTGTCTTTGTGTCCATGAGGATCTGTGCCTTGGAAATCCTGCTCTGGAGTAAGCAGAGCAGATTTCTGACATCCCACAGATTCCCATGGAAGCTGATTTTGCAGTCTCAAGGGTGGGATTATGTTCTGCTTGCAACAGGGTGCAATGGTCTGGGAAGGGGACACCACTTCCATGGCAGGAGCAGATGTAACTGTTAATATAATTGACAGCCCGGCTCTCTACTCCTCACTTGCTCCTGTAGGGAAATACTACAGTAATATTGTGTAAGCATAGATAGGTTTTATATTCCTAAAACAACCAGGCCACAAACAGAAGGGACAGAAAAGAACCAATTCTCTGTGACATAATTTGATATGGCAATAGGCCAGACTGTCTGATTCTACTGGAAAAATCCCAAATACTGTGTATGGAAGCTGACTGTGGGAGTGAGAAGCTACATCATTGCTTGGCTTATGTGTCATATGTGTTGGGCAGGCTGAGGAGAAAGGCACAAAATGCATCTGGTCATCTTCAAGAGGTCCTTGATATTTTTCTTGGAAGGAATGTTCTACATCCAAACTCTTTTTCAGTCAAATGTGTAGGGAGAAATGGTCTATCTAATATAGCCATGAGCTGGGGTGGTTGTGTGGGCAGCATAAAGGAGGAAACCTTTAATCCCTAAAAATATTGTGGTTGATTGTCCAAATTTGAGTCTCTTCCAGTCAGTAGTAGACTTGTTCCAGCTACTCCATTTCATCCTCCAACACTGTGTTGTTTGGTCCATTCCTCTGTTCCTCAGAACAAAGCCACGCAGATGAGCAGGAGATCTTCTGGTTTGCACAATCATACCTACGGAGAAGCACTCAGAGGTTGGGAGATGGTTATCACTGATCACGTGTCAGCATCTTCAAAACTCATCTCGATATGAGTAAACTGTTGCTCAAATAAAGCTCAATTCCTTCCTGCTTATTCAGTGCTTTTCTTATTACACTAAATTGCAAGCTTTCTGTCTGCGACGTCATCTTCCTTGTGCTGGCTTCCCTACAATCTTCTGATTCATTTGCGACTCAAAGCAACCATGTCTGTTCCTGAGTATCTGAGAAACTAAACGAACATCAAGATTCAACACTTGTGGAAACTGAAGACATTACGTAGTCTTTTCTTTTCCCCTTCACTTCCTTTTCTACTGTCATGTTTTTTTACTCATTTCTCCTTGTTCCACTTCCATGCTTGGAAAGGGCGGAAACTTCTTTTATTTTCCTGCTGCATCTTTCCTCATGACATCTCTGCATCTTATCGTTGATTGATTTGAACGTGTGAGTCATGGCAAAAATGGAACGCCTCATCTCCCTAACCAACCACCTCCACCCCCATTTTTGTCCCCTCTCTCAGTCCTGCCATGCGAGTGCCACTGGTGACTCATCTCTCTTTGTGTTACTTCATCGCACAAGTGGCCAGTTCTGTTGAAACACTTATGCCGACTCAGGTCAAAGTTGGTAGATGGAGGGTTCACTGGTACTTTCCATTAGGCTGGACTGTTCCGAGAGCTAAAACAATCCTTCTTCGACATCTTTTTCCATCGGATAGTCCATCTAGCTAGTGTTAAACTGGGAAGAGATTAATTGAGGTGGTTTGAATGATTTGCGTGGTGGCCAGAAAGGACACTGCACAGGGCCAGAACGTGCCAGAGTATTGTTTGCGTGGAAGGAGAGGCACCAAATTATTTTTCTTCCCTGCACTGGTTTGGCACGCAGTGACCCAGAATGAGTGTGTCCTTGTAGCCCAGCCAGATACAGAAATTGTTCCCTCTGATCATCCTTGCACAGATTGTAAGCAAAGACATCAGGAAGAGCAGAGGTGGACTTGTAGCTGCCCAGTGTCAGTGGTGATTCCATAGGTGCCGTTCTCAGCAGTGGATTTAGTGTTTCTGGGTATTTCAGGCAATGTATTAACCTAATTTATCACCTGCATATGTAGCTGGAGTCTGAAATGAGAGATGTGAACATTGATTGACCTTCAGTGAGAAAAACCTGGGGTAAAGGCTACTTCTTGGCCAAAGCTTGCTAAAGAATTTTGTTCATATTCTGATTGGCACTAACCAACATTCCTACTCTTCTAGTCTAAATAGCATAAAAAATGTACTTTCAACTTAGTGGAAATCAGTACAGTGGGAGCAATGAATCCTCTCAGTCAAAAGCAGAGAATTGGTTGTATTGCAAAAGCTTTGTAAAGCACTAAGTTCGCTCGACTAAAATGGGCTGGACAACACATCCTTGGGGATGCAAAGTAGAATCTTCTTTTCTGATTTAGTCAAAATAGACAACTCAGTGAAAGACACTTGAGAGGAGAAAGCAGGTGTATTTCCTTTCCCTGGCCTACTGTTTGCTCAAAGTTTGTCCTCATTTGATTCCCCTGTTGATAAAAACATTTCAAATGTAACACAAATACAAAATTACCTGAGAAAGCAGTGAAACGCCCACCTAAGATGTTCAGCTTGGAACATCCCTTTGCATCTGGGTAAGACAAATTCTAACATGAGGGTGGTCCAAGGCTGAGGGCTGATGCTATTTATTTGTCCATTTGGCATGGATCTTTAACACTTCCTTTAGACTTTCACAATCCTTTGGCTAACATTGCTGGAAAATCTCTTTGTGGGGAAACATTGACCATCATCCTGAAGGATGCCTTGTCCTTATTCTTTCTGTTTCATGGGTGTCTTCCACTATACCACAGCTCCCATTGCCAGGCATTATACTTGGGAAAACTGCGTGCTTGATTTAAAAAATGAAAAAAAAAAAGTGGAGAAGAAAGAGAGAGGGGAGAAAAAGGGCTTGTGAGCCTATGGTGAACTTAATTAACATTGCTGGAGGGACAGCAATAAAGTACTTAACAGGGCTATAGTGAAACCTTGCAAGACATGAACGAGTCAAAATATTATTGACGTATTCAATTATTTGCAGTTGTGGGGGTTTTGTTTTCTCTGACGACTCCTGAAAATAATAAAGCACTTAAAAGTTCCGCTTTCACTTGGCTGACCCGGCACTCTCGCAGCAGCACAGTGTGTTACCCCGGGAGGGAGCTGAGCCAGAGCCAGCGCAGGGCGAGGAGCGCTGAGAAAGCAGTACACACAGTCCCTCTGGAGGGGAGCAGCTCACACTCATCTCTAGGGGCTCTTCCTGCCTGGCCTGTATTATTTATTTTACTATTATTAGCATTTCTGAGACACCAATCACTATGGTAACGGTGTGCCCATAATAACTTTGCATCTCTGTGATTCTCTCCACCAGTGGTTTCTCTGTACTTCTCAGTTGCTAATTGCTTTCACCCCGTATGCATGGCTCGTTGCACTCTCTAGGTTATTAAACCTGAGGACCTGCTACAGATGGGAAGGCTGAGGTGCAGAGGGTTTAGGAGATGAGCCTTTATGGGTCTCCTCTCTCCTGGACCTGCCTCTCCAGAATAAATCTGCATTTCAGCTTCATTCCCTGGCTTCCTAGAGGTAGATTGCAATAGGGACTTAAGCCATCAACCCCTTCTAGGCTTCATCTTTCTCTTTAAATTTTTCCTATCACTTTTCTTCTGCTTGCTGAGCCCTTGAGACGCAGTGCCGGGAGGGCTCTGGCTGAAAGATCTTGATGAAAATATTTCTCACAGCTCTTCAAGAGTGCTTTTTTCCCCAGCCTTGCATAGACAGGCATAGTGGGCATGGTGACCCCATGGCAAGTATGAAGAAGGTCTACGGGAGGACCTCAATGGTCGTGCAGCTCAGCCGTGCCCCCTGCCAGCTTCAGAGATGCAGCCCCACAGCATTCAGCATTGGAGATGTTCACTGAGGGACCACTCTGGTGATCCCCACAAACCTGCTGGTTAGGAACACTTTGGAGGAGAAACCCCCCTAACATCCAGATCACAGGGCAGTAAACTCATCCCTGCATTTCGCTTCAGTTTTCAGCAGCAGCCAGGACTCTGTGGTTGCAGTCACCCACTGGCGCTATAGTGTCATTTTTAATCCTATTAATATTTCTCTTTTTAAGAGCATCTTAGCTCGGGGGCCACATGGAGGCTGAATGGCAGGAAGCCTCTAAGCTCTGGTGTTGTGGAGGGGAAAGACACAGTCTGCAGCAGTGCCAGTATGCACATCACAGGAAGAATTATGGTTGATTTTCACATATATCTATAACATCTGTGTGGCTAATAAAATTGATGGAGTTTGTCATAATCAGCCTGTACTCTCCAGTGAGAGAATTATGTCTGAGCATTTGGAAATCTCATGCACAGGCAGTTACTGAGGGAATGCTGTGAAGATTAAGTTGTTTCTGCGTGGCAATGAATGCCCGCGCTGAAATGTGCTGCCTGCGTCTGTGCTGCAGTGGGGTCCTCAGGAAGAGTATGTTGTTAAGTGGGACACTTGTATTAACTAGAAAAACATGCTTTTATGTGCTACCTGCTGTCACAAGTCTGCATTTACATTCATGCCGTTGCACTAAAATAGCGGATTGCCAGTGCAACCAAAACCAATCCCAGAAATACTGCATAGAACAGCCCAGGTCCTCACTCCGTGTGCAAAAGAGGAAGTCCCCCCAGAACAACATAAAGGCACCTCTCCAGTCTCCTACAAAACCCTGACCCACCGGTGTTGCTGCCATTGTCTGTGCCTCGGGCTTGGCTTTTGGAAAGGCTTGAGCTCCTGGGCTCGCTCTGCCACAGGGCATCGTGTCCTGCCCATCACTGCCACCTGCTGCCTTGGGGCTTTTGGAAGCCCAACACCCAAATTCCATGGGGGTGGAGTGAACTGAACCTCAGAGGTGCTTGTCCTCCAAGTGCTGAAATGTGAGGAATGGGTGTTTTGTAAAGTTATGTTTTTTTAGAGAATCGTACAGTAACCTTTTGTAATAACGTTATTTAGCATGCTACTTCCTGTGGGTTTTTTTCTGTTGTGCTGAAGAGCTGGTAAAATCCATGTTCTTTTGCTGGATCAAATGTAATCAGCTGATAGCTGTCAGGTTCCCAAAGAAAAAAATGGACAAATAATGCTGTGATGACAAATTCTGATCACATTCGTTTTATAAGCAGAGATAGTTGCAATTTCATATGTGATGGATTGAAAAACAGTACTCAAGAGGGATTCATACAACCTGTATTTATTTACTGCATTTTGTTGGCTATGGGCTTAAACAAAATTGGTTTTGCATCCAAAATGTAATCTGAATGCCTGTGAACACAAGAAGACAGATGAACACAAGTCATTCGGGCATCCAATTCCTTTGAATGTGTGTGTAAACACTTCTTTTTGGAATATCAGAGTGGGCAACGTTTAGCAGTTTGTTAAAAATATGGACTCTGATCTTTCAAGGTGGTGTCTTGATTTGCCATAAATCTGGAATATGTGTGATTCTGACTGTGGCAGTTCTGTACCTTCTGCCTCTTCACTGCCCTGTCAGCTCTGTGGCTTAGAAAACCTCCTGGAGCAGTGTGTGATATTGTTATTTGAGTTCAGAAGAAATCCAAACCAAATGAACCTCTTTGGTAACTCCCCTGTCTTTCTGGGATGGATACAGCCATTCCTGTTCCACTTTTTGAAAGAGTTTTGGGGCCTGACCCAAAACACATAAATTTCTGAGGATTTCAGCTCAAACCCACGTTGCTATAAGAACTCAGCACTGTACTGCCATTTAAAAGTGAGTTCAAGTCTTTTATTGTTTTAGATCCAATGATAATAAAGACAAATGCATTGGATTAATAACTCTCCTACCTTGAAATTTAATTTAAAATCTCTTGTAATGTAATCACATTTGGGTGTGCCATTACCCAGATGGAGAGAAATTTGTTTTGTTGAGAAATTGCTTTAGCATAAGAATGACTTGAGTTTATTAACAGGGAAAAAAACATGACTCCCCTCCCCAGCCACTCCCCATGCATTCCAAAAATAAGAAACTCATTTCAACATGGACATTACTGGTTAAAAAATAATTACACATAATGAAATGTCATATTTCACACATACTCCCGGCAAACCATGCTTCTTAGTCTTCCCCAAAACACTGCAGGGTGTAACCGGCTCTTTCTTCCTCCTTCATGAAAAGAGTATTTCACAACGGAATTGTGTGATGACAAAAAATGGTGCTGGAAAAGCATCACTACCCAGAGAGACATAAGGAATTGCCACAGGCCACTGCTTATAATCCCACACAGAATTAAGTAGTCATTGTATCTCTTTCCAGGGCTTCATTCTTCTTTTGCGACCTACAGCCTCAACGAGAGTTTTTACAGAAGTGGAACACCACGGAACAGCAAATTTGGGAACCCCGTCACTTGACAAATAATGTTTGGCTTAGAATGTTATTTTTTTAAAATGTATCTTTCAGCCGCTGTCATTAAAATTGTTAAATAGCTATAGGAACCTGTTTTGTCAATTACCTTGGGGACAAGTGTGAAATACTGGGCTGTTAAACGTACGCCACAAAAAATAAACTGCGCCGTGCGAGAGCTGCAGGAGGAGCCTTCGCGGGGCTGGACACGCGCCGGCACACCTCGGCTCCTTATGGACCCTCCCCACTGCTGCAGCAGCTCTAATTAGTTGGGATTAGATATTCCCAACTCAGGGAGATGCTCTCCATAAATATTTGTTTGCATTTAAAAGCAGATTTCTGCGAAGGTTCTGGTGCTGACAGTTTCCCTCCAGGAGCACCGGCAAAGCGTGGATGCAATGCCCAGATGTGCACAATGTGTACGACCCCATGTTGTGCACTGAGGCCCCTTAATCAGCTAAGTTTTGGGTTATTTCTTCAAGTAGGGCTTTGGTGGGGCTGATTCTTACATTTTTAGATATATTTAGTACATAAAAAAATGTGTACACCATTGCGCATTAAACTGAATTGCACAAATGAATTTTGTGCCTGAGAGCAAGAATATTCACTGTATACATTAATGCTGCCTCATTTCTAATTATTTATTTCTAAATATGGGTGATGCTGCATGTCTCTGGAGGGGAGTATTGCAGTTCTGTGAGCATATGTTTAGATGGATACAAGTGTTTTATTCCCACGATATTCCTTTTAAAATAAATATGTAGTGATAAGCCAGTGACATTGCTAAGAAAAGACACTGCTAGAGATTATGATTATCATTACTGTAGTAGACTGGGGTAATGGTGCTGAGTTAAAGTTCCTATGGCAAGATTTTTGCAAATTCCAGGGATTTTTCAAGAGAGTGAGAGGGAAATCAAAAATGTTTGTGGGTTTTTTACTCCTTAAAACTCTATCCTGAAATAAAATAGGTAGAAATGAAAGGAACAAACTAGGCAGGAAAGGAACAAAATAGGAAGGTAAGGAACTGATTGGAAACCTCAGGAACAGAATAGAGAGGGAAAGAAGTTTGACAAAATATTTTAATTCTACTCCTTGAATGAAAGAGTTGTGTGGGGGAAAAGAATGCTCATTTTAATTTCATGAAATGAAATTTTATAAATTCTCTCAGTTTAATGCCCCCATCTACTCCTGCCTGTAATTAACAGTACTCAACAGTAGCACTTATTAACCTCAGTAACACCTTGTTTAAAACAATATTTTGCAGGATTGAAGTCTGTTTTTCACTGCTGTGCATTGCTGGATGTCTGGGAGAGGTTCCACAGCCACCCATAACCCACTTCATCCTCAAATCCAGGCATACTTTACATTCAGAGCTTTGAAAACCAGCTAAATTTACACCCAGCTTGCTCTGGAAATAAATCTGCTCATTTAGATGAGGTCTCATTTAAAATGGCTTAGCCCAATAATTAATCATTTCATTCTCTTTATATATTTGTGGGTGTTTGAAAGAAGTTTGATTAGTTACCAGTGATTACACTTCCCAACACCCTGCAAAGGAAATAATAAAATAAAACCCGTCAGGCTTTTGTAAGAATTGCTGGGACTGAATTTGGGCTGAATTTAATAGTGACTTACTAACTGGCAATTATTTGTCTGCCTTTAACAGGAACTCCATAATGAAGGAGGCTATCATCCAGGAGTTATACCCAGCTTGTTTTTAAACCTGCAAAGGGAAGATACTGTGAACAAAGCAATGATGGCTCTCAGGTTCCTCCCCAGGCACCAGGAGAGCAGCGGGGCTGTTTTGGATCACCTGAGCACAGGTACCACCAACTCACCCTCTGCCACCCCCCGGGACTCTCATGCTCCTCCTGCCCATCATTTGGGCTCTTTCACTGAGTGCAAACAAACAGAAAATCTTCCAGTCACCGATCTGTTGTTTCTAAATGCACTAAATTATTTTAAGGAGTCCTGAGATTCAAGATATTTTTTTAATCCAAGGTTTTTTGGCTTGTAAGGAGATGGAGAGGGTAAAAGATTGTGTTGGTCTGAGTAGATATTACACCTCTAAAGCTGCCCGTGGTTTCTTATCTGTATTGTGGCCTAAGTGGATGGGTGTCAGGGTTCAACACACCCATGCTGTTTAACCTGGTGCTATTATCACAATGACCTTAACCAGCTAGGCAGTTCACAGAGCAGGCACTAAACAGAGCATGAGATGAATTTAATGGATTACTAGGGAGTATGTTATTGCAAGGAGAAGCACCTGTGGAGCAACATATTTACCTCAGTTCCACTGAATGAGCATGTTGAAAGTGAATTGGCACAGCCTTCTGCTTTATGAAAGGAAGTATTTTGTCATTCTTCATGCTTTCATTAAGAGGATTTAAGGCAGAGGATGCTGAAATGGTTCTGTGTTGGTACCAAAAAAAATCACAGATTAATAGTGGAGCTTGAAAATAGTAAAGCATCTGATTTTTGCTTTTTCATCAACAAGCCTAATAAACCAGGATGAAACTATTAACATACAAATAGACAACCTTCTGATTAAAACAGCAGCAGCCAGCCCAGCCTGAAAAAGACCTCTTCACACAGAAAGCAATTATGATGGTGAGTGTTGTCCGATTCACTTCCATTTGCAACAAACTTAGAAAATCAAAATGTTACCAATCATAATTTTGCAGAAAACCTAGTGTTATTTAAAAATGAAGATGCTCTTGATTTTTCTTATCATGATTAGCATTTTAGAAGCCCCCAAACGTACTATAAGGTTGTACTCCTTTGAATTTCTACCCCAGGCATGTACTGTAAATAAGGAGAAGTAAGCCCTTAGAATAAAGTATTGTGGGAAACCTCCCCAGAGGAAGGATGGATATTATCCTAGATTGTACTACCATCATATACTTACCTTCATTTCCCTCATTTGCCCTAAGATGGTCATCTGTGGAAAAAAATATACTTACTTACTATTCCATCCTTTAACCATCTACCTCCTGAAGATGATGATGATGATGTAGTGGAAAGAAGTTTCCTGATTTTAAAGTCAAGCTATGACAGCTGATACTACTCAGATGTCCCAGCTTGGAAATTTTGTTTTGTCGTGAGAGGAATCACTGGCACAGGAGAGCTTTCCCTCATGACAAAGCAGACCTGGTTTCCTGTTTACGTGGACCGAGCGTTCCGTGCACGAGCCATCGCGGAAGCGTGTCCGTAGCGCGTTCACCCCTCGGAGCAGGGAGGCTTTGCAGTAACTCTCTGCTGCCTAATTCCCATTTATACAAGTGGAGCATAAGTGCTGCCAAGCCCTAAATAATTTCCTCTTTCCCCCATTCAGAAAGGGTGTAAATACATGCCAAAATCGCTCCTCATTCAGTGAAGTGCAGGGGCTCACCTGTAATTTAGAGCACGTGTTGTAGAACTGGTTGTTTTCTGAGAAGAACACGTGTATGTTGAGGTTTTTTTCATTTTTCCGTGTCTTGAACATCGATATACACTGTTCATTTTGGAGAAAGTTGTCAAGATGCACTTTTCCAGGTAGAGGTAGGAGTGCCTGTAGAATCATTTGAAGGAATCCATTTCATCTGAGAGACACAGTTCTCTTGGATATTTTGAAAAGACGTCCTAACATGCTAACTCTGAAATGCTGAGAATTTTTGGTATCTATCCTAATTTTGATATTGAGGCAGGTGTGCATTTACTGTGCTGGTGAACTCATCATCCCATTACATTTTCTTTTAATTAAATTTATTTTCAATATTCCTTTTCTAACAGAACATAAAACTGGTAGTTTCTCACTTGTTTTGGTGGTCCAAACCTAATCATTATATATTAGGAAAGAATTTGGAGAATAAGCATGCTGGAAGATGATTTCTGCATCACACAGAGTTGAAAACCTAATTAGACAGCTAAAGTAGCCTCCAAATATGCAGACGCTCTTTTGCACTCCAAAATAGTTGCATCAGCTATCAATCAAGTGGATAAATGATGCAGACAGGCAACTGAGGGTTTTCATTTGTGAGTAATATTAATTGTGGGTGTAAAATGAAAGATATAATAAGTGATGAAGGTACCACTCAGGACTTGGATGAAACATTTTCTGAAGTTAGCTCCAAATGGGGAGTTCCAAGTGGAACAATTGTATAAACAAATAAAATTTCAGCTTGGCACTGACCATTGTATGTTCTTGAAAAAATATATAGAAGTGCCCACTGATTATTGTTCTCCTTCATTTTGGTTTTCCAGCCCAATATTCTGGCTTGCTGTTCATTAGTCTGGAGCAATTGGGCTGGGGGAGCAGCATTCAGACCTCGGTTCAATATGCAAGGCAAATAAAATATGCAATTATCTGATAGAGAGTCACAGAATTGCATCAAATGGAAACAGATAGTGCCAAATCAAGACCACATGTTTTTAAGAGGATTATGAATTTAAGTGATATGCAGCTAAATGTCATCTATTTGCAAATAATTGAGGAATTTGAAAAAAATCCTTTTGAAGGTTTTTGTGAATATAGTAATTGTAAAAACACTTGCCAGGATTTTTCTGAGGTCAGTGTGCAGAAGTCTGAAATTCAGACAGAAATGACACTGTTCCTGATAATCCTCTCTGAATGAGACTCCTGATTGCCCTTCAGTGGTGTCTGATCATTTCCCCGTTGAAGACTGGATATCTGAACCAATGTTTTCAAGCAGTAATTAACCCCATGAGTTTTCAGATAAACGTTTAAATTTTTTTTTTTCAAATCACATTCAAATGAACCATTCTTTATCTAAAATCTGAAAAATCTCAGAGATGTTTTCTGCTCGCGCTCAAAAAAGTTTTTTAATAGTGCATTTAAGCATTTCAAGGCCTGTGTCTGCAGTGGCTTGACAAAGGACCTTTATATTTTCCCTTATTTAGATACTGGACACAGTTCTTCACCTCACATCTGTCACTGAGGTCTACATGTGGTTGCTAAGCCTCCTCTATCACATGGAAGGGTGGAGACAGGGCAGCAGTTTTCTCTGGAAAAGAGACAGATGATCATGCCAAGTCGCAGAGAAGTACTGGCAATGGCTTTCTTGGGGAGAGATTGAGACACCCTTTTGACAGGAGCCAACACCCATTTTGAGATGAAAAACGTTTGTCCCACCATCGAACTCTGCAGTGTCTTCTCCAGCAGACACTTCTCTGGGAAAACACCCACTGCTGTGTCTGGGGCCAGTGGAGATCCTGTGACTTGATCTGCAGATCCTCAGTGAGCAGTACCGACCCTGCCTGTGTTCATCCTCTCTTTTTATTGCATTTTTGCCCGCACAAAATACGGTGAACAGCCAACCGGCCACAGTTAAATGTGAGAATGTGAGCGAAGCAGGTTTCTCCTGCCTGCTCTCTTATTTCCAGAGATTTTGTGGTGGTATCTTGCCTTGTTTGTCTCTGCATGAGTCTGGTCATCATCTTCTATTGTCTGGCAGTTTGGGGCTCAGTGTCTCGTCTGCAGGCAGCAGGAGTCTGACAGGGCTCACATCTCCCCAGGCTGGTGTGGGAGGGTTCACAGGGAGCCTGCTGTCAGCGTGTGTGCACTGCTGGTTCAGGCAAAAAGAACTCTGCATACACAAACAATATAATTTTGGCTAAATTCAAGCCCAAAGGATTCACTATCTTGTGCTTTTCTCTCACGTGTATTTTCAGACTAGATACAGTTTGGATATTAGCTTGCATAAATCCCATTCTCTTGATGGTTTGGGTTTTGGTGCCGGGACAGGGTTGTGTAAACCTGTTCATTCCGTTAAACCAGAGCAACAGCTGAGTTCCGACAGGCCTGCTATAGAGACCTGAAACACATACCCAAGATAAAGCAATTCCCAAATCTCATTGACAGATGCAACCAAATAAATAGTCAGTTTTAAAACTTTTGTACAGAAGACACTAAAGATTTTTATAACTAAGCCATTAAAATACATTTTAAGAGCACAAAAGGATGAGAGAGTATTTCCAAATGCACACTGCAGAATAAGACCTTACAGATTACCAGAAATTTTTGGAAATTGAGGAGATAGCAATATCTCCTATTTGGATAACCATGCAGAAAACAAGTGCTGTGAGCTTTGGAAAGCCTGTGGAGCACAGGGATGGGATCAGAAGGCAGAGGTAAGGGAAGGGCACTTTGTGGGCTTTATTGTGTCCCAAGACTGCATCCTATTTCCTACACTAAAGGAACGCATCGTGTTGGGTTTTCTCCAAAAGCAGGATATTGTTTAAGTCCTTTTTCAACAAAGTATTATCAAGTTTATTTGGGGTTTTTTGTTCTGCTTTTAATTGGGAGCAGCAGCAAAGTTCAGAGTACCATATGCAGATGTTACAGGGACACGAAAGTACAAGATAAGGTGCTTCCTACCACAGGAAGGCTATTTTAATAGTTGGTTTTTAAGCTGATATTTACGAAGGAAGGAAAGTCAAAGGCAACAATAATTAATGTCATCATTATGGTGCTGATTTTCAGAGAAATACAGTGGGATTAGGAACTCAGTCATTTCAGTTTTGCAGAAGACTGCAACACAAAATCAGGCAGCAGTTGAAATGAGCATCAAAATCTAGGTTTTCTTCTCTAAATTTTATATAAGGAACCTATACTTTGTTCAAGTATATGGATTGCAGATGCAAGAGTGTTAACAAAAGAGAAGGTAACTTTACAGGCCTCACCATCTTCCCTCATTAATGGCTCTCAGCAAAACATGCTGAGCTTTGTGACTTTTTATTTATCATTAAAACACAATTTTTTGTTATTTGCTGAATGGTTAAAATTTTTTTCCTGATAATTTGGGGAGGTAGCTGTTTATCATATGGAATGATAAACAAAAGCTGCAAAAGTCTTTTCAAATGGGCTAGTTTGCAGCCCTATAGAGAAGTGCTTCATGAGTTTATTTGCATCGTCAGGAGAATCTAAACTAATTTAATTCATGGTAGGGAGCATATGTTAATGACTTCTCTGGGTGGAGGAAGGTAGTGCACATCTCCCTTCTAACTCAGTGGTCCTGATCTACAAGCAGGCCAATAGATCAAAACCACATGCTATCTCATGGTAAGAACTGAATTCTTGTTCTCCTTAGATGCTTTCATACATCACAAAAACCATTGGTATGTTTGCTACCACGTCAGACTGTCTGAAGGTCGAATCAGGTACAGGTTGGATGGATCCCTGAACAACCTGAGCTGGTGAGTGGCATCCCCCTGGAAGGGGATGGAACTGGAGGATCCCTAAGGCCCCTTCCAACCCGAGCCATTCCGTGATTCTGTGATCTCCCTACCCAGCAGAACGAGGTGCTGCTGGCCAGTGGGAGAGGAAGGGAGGGAGCTCTATTGTGAGCTGAAACAGCATTTCTGCTTTCCCAGCTTGCTCACTTGCAGGCTTGTTCTGACTTAACAACTCTGTGGCCCTCACAGGCTTGAAAAACTGTATAAAGGAACCAAAAGCAAAGGTATTTCAAGGAATGAAATTAAGAATTGTAAGGATCTTTGAATAACTAGTGTTTTCAAACTGGGTTAAAGCAGACTTAGAGTAATCTGACATGATGTAATCCTAGTGAAGTTGCAGGAAAGCAGAAATTAAGTATTTATTTGGGGTATTACAGTGTCTAGTATAAGATATTGTTAAGTACTGTCAGTAACTCATTATATATTTATTTAAAAAAATAAGAACTTAAAAGAAAAAAGAAATTTGAGATTAGAATGTGGTTGCTGTACATGCATTATACATGCTTCTCCTTCTGTTCCACTAATGGATCCTGACTGCCAGAACAGCGAAACGAACCATTGAAATTAGCGGAACTAAGACCCAGATCTATTAAAAATTTTCATTTGCTTCCAGTGTAGAATTTCAGACAGATCCCTGATTTCTGCGAAGCGTTTCCAAAGTATCACAGCTATGCTGTAAAATGAGTTTTCTGTCAAAGGGAACAAACGTGGTGGTAGAAGCCATTGAAACTTCTGCTTCCTAATGGCCACGCTGCAAAGACATGAAAAGGATGAAGCATCTCTAGTGGCACATCATTAATGCTGGTGGCAAGCTGAGGAACTGCTGGGGAAAGAAACAGCAGCAGCAGAAAGAGCCTGAGATGAATGAAGCAGGAGTCATCAGCATGGAAATGCCACCTTAATTATACCATGTTCTGAAAAGAACTAAAGAAAAAAACAAAGCTGAAACCAAGAGGCAACAAGCCACCCATGTAGGCTTCACTACTTGATCTCACCAGGGTTTTTTTATAAGTCACTGCTGGAAAATAGGACCTCTTACCTGTCAGTCCTGGTGATCTCCCACTGCTGGAAGAGTGGCTAATCCCAAAATTTACACATTCTGAGCTAAAATCAGAGGTGAAATGTTATTGCAGTTGGAAATTTAGTTATGAGTATTTAAACAAATAGAATATGGAATGGAGTTTATGGGCCAGAGTAGTTACCCTTGTAAGGGAAAAATTCTAGTGAAAATCATATTAAAATACACTGCGGAAGTGTCAACAATCTGGTCTTCAATGCAGAACGCTCATCAGGAAACCCTCCAGTATTAAGTTATGCTTCATTTTTAATGCTGCCCAAGCATGCTCTGCTTTTGCCAAAATAATGGAATTCTGAGCCTTTTCTGGGGCTTTCCATATGACTTGGGTTTTAAGTTATATCCTTCAATTTTTACTTTTTTTTTTCTTTTTTGGTAATGGGAATCTTTAGTGCCTGGAAAATATGAGACACTAAAAGAACCTAAAAAAATGTATATGCAGAAGAGGGTTTGGGTTTCTTCTGAATCCTGGTCAGACTCTGGAAAACAGAACCAAACCTCAGAATCAAAAATTCCTTCATGAGTTTTCAACATTTCTGCTAATGCCGAGTTCCAGGATCTGGTTTACATTGGGAAACCTTGACTCCTGGCTCCAAAGGGTTCAATTAGTCAAAATGGTTGGCAGATGGAAAAAATAATTAAGTTCCATCCAGTGTTTTGTACAGTAAAAATAGACTCAAGTCACAATGGCCTTACCTTGAACTTTGCAGGCCAGCGTCACATAAAGATAAAGAGGGAGTCAGCTTTTAGGAGGTGGATTATCTACCAGCACGCGAACAATGTGAAGCTGGGCTGCAAGGGCGAGAGGCACCAGAACATCCAGACTGAGCACGTGATTATTAGCTTAATGATTTTTTTAGCCCAGATTGAAGATGCAAATTCTGGCAATGAGAAATAACTTGACACGGATATTATGAGATTACCAAAACCTCATGGTAGTAGCAATAACCATAATCATCTGTTTGAAGAGCTGCTGAAATGCATGGAAATATTAAAATATTATTCTTAGAAATCTTTCTCCTAAATGCTTTGTCTTTCCTGAAAATTACAGAAAAGTAGATAGATAGGACTTTTCTCAAACAAATTTTCATTTTATGCGTAAATACAGCCTTAGATGCCCAACTTCAAGAACCTGAGTTTGAATATTCAATTCTGGACCAGAAACAGAAGCTGTGCCATAATTCGACATTAAAATTATTTTACTTCAACTACCCCGTAAGATAGGTGGGACAAAGACTTAGATCCCACATTACGCACCTGATTGTTCTGAATAATGAATATATTCACAAAAAAAGAGAGGCATATAGGGTAAATTTGCAAATTGGGAAGCATGGCTTATTACACAAATGATTTATTGCAAAACAAGCTGTAGTGAAAATTTTATGGCCAAAGTGATGTTTTGGGTAATAAATTATATATTACAGACAATAAGAAGTGAACAGATTCCCCACCACTGTCAATGACAGTACCTGGCAGTACAGGGCACATGGGCTTTGGGGATTTATCTCTAAGTATAGAATGAGATCTCCAGATGGTGGGAATTACTAGGGCAGAACAGAATTCTAGGTTGTAATATTAAAGTTTTCCAGAAAGTGTAAGAGTTCCATGTATCCACACTTGCACATCTACCCTTTTACATCCTCTCTTGGCTGTCACTCAGGGCTGGATGCAGCTGGGTGCTCAACATCTAAATGGGATGGCGAAATAAATTACACAGATCTCTGTGCAAGTCTCATCAAGCTCTGAAAGGTGAGGTAAGTGTGCTTCCTATTGCTCACGTCCTTCCTTCTGTTCCCTAGACTTCTACCAGGTGTGATTGCCATCTCTTTCCCTCTCCCGCATCCCTGCTCCGAGGCTGCCCTGCCCCACTGGGGCTGCACCCACCATTGCCACCCCACGGTTTTCCACGGCAGCAGGGTTTCGTTACGTGTTTGAGCAGCACTGCGGATCCAGGGTGAGGACAGGAGTACACGGGGAGGCTCCTGATGGGATATTGTGGAGTGTTTTGGCAGCACTGGAGTGGTTGAATCATGTGCCTGATGCCTCAGTGCCAGCGCTTTAAAGAAGTAATGTCCGTGTCTTTGTGATTGCTCTGATGGTCTGGGCTCCTCTGAGGGTGCAGCAGATGGCCCCCACCTTTATCTTCATGGAGTGTCTTGTGTTTATTTGTGGTGGTAGTCCAGAAAAACCACTGAATCTATCCCAAATCATATGGTGTTTAGAGGGATAAAGATGTTCAGCTAAGCCTGGGAATCATTAGGTGGCTGCCTTGGAGCCAAGCTGTTTGGATGGGGCTCAGTTTCACAGCTGGCAGAAGAAGGAGAATCTTTTTCTCGTTCAACTTCTGAGACTCTCAGCAGCAAACTTGCAGAGCCACCTCCCAATTCTTGGGGATTCATGGGGTGGTGGAGTGGGTGGATGTCCTGTTTGGTGAATTCTAAAGCCATTTTGTTGGTGCATGTATGTGACAGGGTGTCTTTAAATTTGGAACCTGCTCTGCATTGTTTTGTGGTTTGGGTCCAAGTATCGGATCTAAGGGTCTCCTTGGGATAAGAGTGGTGGATCTTGGTATTTAAAGTAGGATGTGGCAAAGGTGAAGGGTCTCAAGAGGCAGAATTTTCCTTTGAGTCATAACAGTAGTTCACTCCACCTGAACCTCCAATGAGCATTCAAAGCCCTGATTTCTCTAATTTCTCAAGGGCCAAGCTTCCTGGGTTCAGCGTGTCCCAAGGCACATGCTTCTGACTTGACACAGCTCTCCTTAGAGGCCAGAAAAAATCAATGTATATTGTTGTGTTAAACCCAGTGAGGATTAGCAGAAGGGATGTGCTAATGAATTCCATGTGAATATGCTGCAGCAGACCAGTCCTACAAAGCACAGAAATAATTTGGTAGAAAACGTGCCTGATTTGCTTTCCAGCCTGGACTGATGGCTGAGCCTTCTCTTACCCGGAACCAGGGCTGTTTCCTGGGATGCCACTGGCATCACCAGGGTGGTGTGAGGTGTGGTACCCTGCCCGGCGTGGGCAGAACTGCTGCTGCACAGATCAGAGCAGGCAGCACATCTTGATGTCTGCTGCAACTCATGAGGTGAAGGCTTTGATGTGGGTCCAGGACCTGGCCCTGTGATGCAAGATGCACTGCAAAACCTGCTTTTCAGGGAGCACATCCGTAGCCATAGGATCTTCAGAAACAAAATCTTGTCCATCAGGAAGCCTGTAACAGTGATCAATCCTCAGGACTTCCTGAAGAAAAGTTCCTTGTCCTAGGTTTGACATTAGTATCCTCCACCTCTGGGGAAGCCCAGGCTTGTCTCGTGCTGTTACGTGAATTACCAAAGCAAAGGCTTTAGGTTTTGCTTCCAGCTCAAAAGCTCTTCAGTTCCAGCATCAGTGCTCCCACTGAAAATGCTAAAATACCTTTTTGTGTGATGTTATGCAATTGAGTTTAGTTGTAATACCTCAGAAATGCACTGCAGTGAAAACCTCTAAGTTTTTGCTAGCAGAGCAGCTATGCCAGCTGGCTAAGAGAAACTGGTGTGATAATTTTTCTACTTTTTCACCCACTCCCCTGTCCCTCAGTATCCTCACCTTTGCTTCTTTTCACTAGCCTGGCTCTAGCTCTTCTCTTTGGCAGTGCTCCTGTGCCCATGTGCCTGCATGCGCGCACACAGGCTCAGGCAGATATTCGTAGCCTGATTTCACAGTTAACTGTTTCACAGTTAACATTTTCTTGTTAATTGTAAGGAAGAAGGGAAGAAAGAATGAAAACAAACGCGTTACACAGAGGAATGAAGCAAAAATAGAAATCCAAGGATATGGTGGTTGCAAGGGGTGCCCAGAAATTTCCTTCTGGAGTCTCTTTTAATCATCTCTCGTACTTCGTTTCACTGCTCCTCTTTCAGCTGCTCAGGCCAGGTTTCTTGGTAGACTTTTACTGCCAAATGCTATTATAACCAAATTGCTCTGATCTTTGGCCAAATCTTAGGAAAGAAGTGGGTGTGCTGAAACATTGGTGAGCCAGTGAAGGAACTCTTTACCAAGGCTGGAGTGGCAAACATGACTGTACAGATGAGAGCTGTGGGAGCAGGGCTGCAGTGCTGCCATGGGGTCTGGTTGCAGCTGCTGCATGCAGGGAAGAGCAGCCCTGAATGTCTAGGATATACAGCCCTTTCAGCTACAACCACCCAGATGCTAGCACACAACACAGATAACATGAACATCTTTTAAAGTGCTGGGTACCTGAGACACCATCTGGGTTTTGCTGACGTGTCCCCGGGCTGTGCTGACGAAGTGCAGATCCCCAGCAGGAATAACCAAGGCTGTACTGAAACTCGTGCCCACGCCGTCCAGGAGGGGAATCACCAATGAGGCAGAAGGACTCCCGTTGGGCTGTCAAGACTGCCTCTCCCCTCCTTGGGGCTCAGAGTGGGCTCCACGGCTGCGCCTGGCCAGCTCTGGGCAAGAACAAAAGTGTGGCTGGAGCATGAGGAGAGGCAGAGCTGGGAACACAGAGCCTTTACAAGTTCATCCTCTGAAGAAGGGCTGAAACACCATTTAAACATATGAATTTCTCTGCAAGATCTTGCTCCATGTTAATTATTAAAAGGAATGTCTGAGCGAAAGACCAAAAAAACTCCAACATGCTATTCACAAATGCAATGAGCTTGCAGGTTCTCAGAGCTTACAACAACTCTGTGCCATACATGTGCAGTAAAAGTGCCTCTATTTGCTTAGCAGATGTGCTGGAGTCATGTAGAGTTCAAATTTATCATACTCATCAAGATGCAAATCCCAAATTTCGTTTAGCATTGTCCCGTTGGTAAGGATGTTACACGCAGGTCAGGATTCTATCTCCCCCCAAGCTCTTTAAATGTGTTTATTCATTTTGTTTATTTTCATTTCCCAGTTTCCACATGTCGCTCAGTCAGATTTTCTGTTAGCAAGACTGAGAGACGAATAACATATGTTACCCCACAACTGACCTTGAAGGGGAACTGAAGAAACCATCTTCCCTAGGGCTGAGATGTAACTCAGACACGAGCTTGCTCCGTAGAGGTCCTTTCCTGAAAAGGCACTGCCAACTGCATTGTAAGCCCTGGAAACATTCCTGCCCGCATCGATAGCAGAGTGTGAAGTACATACCAGGGGGATGTTGAGGATTTAGCCTTCTGTGCCACCCCTCCCTTGGCTCTCATAAGCAAAGCAAACAAATTCTTTGTGTCTTAGAAGAATTGGATAATTCAGCCAACTTGAGTCATTTCCTTGCAGGCCTGGCTTTTCACCTGAGGGACTAGGTTTGCTGATCCTGTCCAGGTTAAAATGACTGAAAATCAATGTGGTTTGACAGCTGTGGGAAAAAAATAAATAAATGGATGTACGAACTGTTGAGCAACAAAGACTCTCCAAGTGGATACGAAGTGAGGCACAAAAAGAAACTGTTGTCTCTGATCTTCCTTACAGGCTCTCAATTCATGGTAGTCTGGCCAGTCACAGCCCTGTCTGATAGAGCTGGTCTGACTCTTCCATGGTGTTTTCCACCTCCTTGCACACTCTGCTCAGGAAAAAGTCACAGGAGGGCCATTCACCTCTCCCCTGTCCGTTGCTGGCTGAGCTGGGCGTGTCAAACAGGAGATGGGTATGTCTGAGTCGCCTGAGCCTGATGTTGCAGCCTGGCATGGTGGTGCCCACTGCCCCACTGCTGAGCTCTGTTTGCCTATGAAACAGCAAAATGTGGAAGTCCTCACCCACGGAGCCCAGCTCCTGAGGACATCTGAGTGGGGAGGGGCTGTTGGGGGTGGCACTGTGGAATGAAGGTGTTGGGAAAGCCTGTGCAGAATGGGGCAGTAATGCCAAGCTGCTGGTTAGACCCACTTGCATTTATCTCTTGGGCAAGTGGTCCAGAGCAAGGTCTGGAGAAGCAAGTCTAGGTTTTACTCAGAGTCGGTTATCTTGTCACAGCTCCCACAGGCCACCTGGATGCAGAAGCTGCTGAATTTAGACACCTCCATGCCAGAGGCTTCACCTCTGCCTGTCACCCCCCTACAGACAGCAGCTTTCCTGGTCCTGCCACCCAGCATTGACCTCAGAAGTTCATATAACTTCCCCCCTCTCTCCCCCAGTACCACTTCTTTCCTTGGGGAACGTGATCACTCTGTTTCCTACAGCAATTCAGAATCGAATTACATCTTCGAAGCATTTGGACAGCACTCTCAGGCACATGGTGTGATTCTTGGGGCTGTCCTGTGCAGGGTCAGGAGTTGGACTCAGTGATCTTCGAGGGTCCATTCCAACTCAGCATATTCTGTGATTCTATGATTTTTCCCAAAGGTTGAGCAGTTTGGGAAGGGGGAGTCTGTGTGAGCAGGTATCAGAGGCTGCCTCAATACCTTGGTGTTACCCTCCAGTGAAATCTCAGATCAACATGGAATAGCAGCACAGAGAGGAGATAACTTACATTCAGCATGACTTGCCAGTTCTGACACACAGGAACACTAAACACGTACCCTGACAAAATCCTAAAGTCACGCCAGTTTGAATCCAAAAACCTGCCTCCTCAGTTAGCGCTTAGTAACAACTTCATATCATTTTCCCCACGTAATTAAAATGTCTTTCCTGAGCCAAAACTGAAATTTTCTTTACAGTTGGCAATTCTTATGTAAAACTGCTTTTCTCTTTAGTTTCTGTCAGTTTAATGTAAGTTTTTAGTCGTGTTTGGAGACATCCATTTTGGGAGTTATGACATTTTTTATCCTGGTATTGTGGTTGTGTGGAAGGAGGAAAGTAAACTGTGTACTTGGATTTCAGATGGACCCAATATCAGCTCAAGTTCTAGATCCAGAAAATGTTTGAAAAGGTTTATGAATACTACCCATGGCTGGCAATGGATATAGGTAAAGAGTCACTAGTGAAGCTTTTAAGAAGGTTTGTTAATGCCCATGGCAGCCCAGTAATACCTCCTGTTATGACATCTGTGTTGAGGAGAGGTGAACAGGGTCACCTACACATTTTCTTCATATTTTCGTGCTGTGGGTTTGATTTTGACTGCTTTTACTTCTTTCAGCTCACCCATGACTCTTGCTCTCCAGCAGTGCTCAGCAGCTCCTGGGAGACCTGGAGCTCTCCGTGACCATCCCCTTCTGTCAGTTTAGACAACTTCTCCTTGTTCCTTTCCCTCTTCACTTCTTCCCCAGAGCTGCATTTCAGTTTAGTGCCACTTTTGGAAACGTGGGTTCCTGTGATGTCTCAGATGTGCCAATGGGCTCACTGGCATTACAGGTCAGAGTTTCTGTCACCGCCCTAAAAATGGACTTATTGGCAAAGGAACAAAGCTCAGAAAATAACATTTTAAACCTGTCAAGTCTGATTTACAGAAATCTTCCATGATCTAGAAAAGAAACAAGCAATGATTGCATTCTACTCCGCCCTAATTTTAATTATAAAAAATGCTGGTATAGTTTTCCAGTTGACATCCCTGTAAAGGAAATAAGTCGAGTTGGAATAAATCTTCCAAATAAACATATTTCTCAGACATAAACATGATAAATCTTTTCTTTTGAGAAAGATATAAAGAATGGTTAACTTAAAATATGCATGTAATAACATATTACCCACAGCTTCTCATGTTTAAAAAGATTCCATATGCTGGGAAAACCCATAAAATAAAACCCAAGAAATGCTGCATCCTCTTTCTATTAATTTGAAACAGTCACTTAATGTGAAAAAGGAAAAGATAGAAAAAATAAGGAAAACTGGTAGAACAGAATTATTTTATTTTTTCTCAGAAAATTCCAAACAAATCAGTAACTCCAGCATTCCAATCTCTTCATCCTGTTTTTAGTGGTGTATTAATATGTAAACTCAATACTTCTGTTGAAAAACAGCTTTGGGTAAGGAAAAAATGGTAGCAAATTCCAGGGTGGCCTTACTAACATTTTTGATTGAAAAAACTTGGAAAAATGTTGTTGTTTTAGGATGATGAGAAGTGCTGCCATCTCTTGTGGTTTACCCAGGATTGTCCCAAGTTTGACTGTTGTCTCTGGTTTGGTTTAAAACCTAAAAAGGGGCCAGTAACCATAGCTCCCTCTCTTCCCCATTCTTGCCCCATATTTAATGAGTAATTGATTTTAAAATAGTCCCACTGAAGAAGCTTTCTGTTACAGTACCATGGATGAAACAGTCTACTTTTCCTATTTATTTTTAAGAGTCATTTATATCTCCAAAAAGGTGTATTCCATACGACTGGGCTGCAGAGCTGGGGTGGTGGGAGCTGGTGAATAGACGGGTGCTGGGAGGACTTGAGCTCTGGGCTGATTGTTCTTTTGACTTGGTTAACGAATTGGAGAAAATAATTTGTATTTCACTTGGCTTTATTTGTGATTCCCCTTATTTTGTCAGATATTTTCACACGGAGAACACCTGATGTACAGATGCAGGTAACTCCCCGGCAGGAGATCCTCCAAGGAGCACAGCAGAGTCCAAGACTTTCAGGACCTTTCAAGACACTAACATGGGGATGTTTTATATCACAGCTCAATGGACAGAGCCCTTCCTCGCAGACCTGTTTTCGACTGTCTGCTTTCAGTTTGGGTTATTTCCAGTTGTCATACATCACTGTCCTGTGAAACTTTTGATCTTGATCAGTTGTGAATGCCTCATACCTGGAAGGGTTCAAAGCCAGATTGGATGGGGCCCTGAGCAACCTGGTCTCATGGAAGGTGTCCCTGCCATGGCAGGAGAAGGAACTAGAAGAGTTTTAAGGTCCCTTCCAACACAAACGGTTCTGTGATTCTATGCTATTTGGGCTTTTGGCTTTGCAAGGGGTCGAAGCTCCCAGTCAGCTTCAAATTCAAAACTCCTCATGCCCCAGAGAGGCCACAAACCTGAGCAGAGCTGGGGACACGCCAGGCAGAGAACGTGGAGCTGCACACACCCACACCCTGTGCTGAGCACCTGCAATTACACACAGGGTTTAACCAGCCCAGTGTCAGCCAGACAGTGCTTTCCCAACGAGGGCACCCGAATTCCCTCTCTGTGCCCACTGAGGGGCTCACCTGTGGCTGTGGTGGAGGGGTTAAAGAGGGCTGAGCCAGGCTCCAGCTGCGTGCATGGGCTGTGTGGGGACTGGGCTGGGCCAGCTGTGAGTTCAGCTATTCCCCCCAGTCAGCTAGAAAAGGGCTGTGTCTCCTGCACTGGGATTAGCACTGGGGGGAGGAAGGCTTTTGTCGTAGGGAAGGAGGTGGAAAAAAACTGTGTTTGACTGATTCCTTGCTGAGCAGTGTCTGGGGAGGGTCTGGGCTGTGCAACGCTGTCCTGAGAGGAGCTCTCTTGGCAGAGGGGTTAAGAGAAGCCTGACCTGCTGACTGCTTCACTTAACATCCAGGCTGGGGAGATGCTTGTTTAGCCCAAAAGCTTGGGTGAGGCAGTCAGCTGGAGTTCAAGATCCAGGGACTTAATGTCCCATGACTGAGTGTAGCTTGTTTGACCTGTAGTGCAGATCTTGAGAAGAGGGAACAGGAGTGTTTTTATGGTATGTGCTGAGCCTGCTCTCCCTGACTCAAACACCTCCTGAAAAATGAATAATTGAACATACATGTGACTATGTATAGACCCTTCTTCAAACAGAACCTGAAATGTGGCAGAATATCTTCCAGCTTCATAGACTTTTTCTCCTGCTAACTGCACAGGACTGACCATAAAATCTATAGGGACATGGCTCTATAGCAGAGAAAAGGCTGTTCAGCCCACGCTTTTCATTTTGAGCAGTGGCCTTCAACTCTGAATTCTTTAAGCTAAGCAGTGTGGTGAATTTCTGCCTTCAAACTGAGCTGGAGTAGAAGGAAGAAACAAACTAATTCTGATCAGTTTTTTTTTAAAATATTATTTGCCAAGCCACACTGCTCCCTGCTAAAATCAAGTGATGTTACTATTGGCACAGTGGGTTTAAACTCACTACTGGGTTTTGCATGTTTTAGTAAAGGATGAAACTGATTGAATGAGATTGTCTATTAGTTGCAGTAGATCAGCAGTTTCTTCTTTGTAGTGATACAACTGATTGTTTGCCGAATAATACAGGGAGAATAGACTCAGCATGCAAACTCTGTAAACTCTCTGAAGAAAAAGCCATGTCCTTTTTTTTTCCCAATTGCTTCCAAGCCAGTAGCTGCCTCTAATATTCCTGTATCCAGTGAGAGCCCAGTGCTGTTCAAAACACACATCCACTATTTGTCAAGAGCTGTAATTGTTAGGAGAAAAGGATGTTGAGGAAAGCAGAGTGGAAACAATATAGGAGGGCTGATTGTGGAACTCCCTGGGCTGTATTTTGGGGCAGCTTGGTTCAATTCCCGGTTCTGCTACCTCCTTCTCCTGTGACCTTGGAAAAGCCTCTCAATCTGCTCAGTCTCAGTTCCGCACAGGTGTAAAAAGAGGTAAAAAAAAGCACCATTTTATATGCAGTATATACTGAATAAATGCCTACACCATGCATTAAATACATGCCTGTATTAAGTGGTAAAGCAAGAACCAATTCTGCAAAGACTTGTGTGATGCCCAGGACACGGGGTCCTGATTTCACAGCGCAGCACTGGCAGTGCAAACCCCAGATTAATTCTGTCCTTCTAATTCTTGACAATGTTCGTTATCTGAATGCTGAGTTTAAGTAGATGCTTATTTTTAGCCTGTACACTAGTGGGCGAGGGAATGAAAGGGGAGGATCTCCCACACCAAGCATTTTTTTCAATATAAATACATGTGGCATAATATTACGGACAAATAAAGGGTTCTTACCACTCATAAGGTGTTATGGTAATCCTTCACGGAGTCCTTTTAATGAATAAACCAGGGATGCTTCATAAGTCGTTTATTAAGGGTTAATGATGTATCTTCTGTCTTTGGCATCATTCCCAGCCTAAATCAAGCCTGCTTCATCTCATATGGATATGAAAGACAAACTGTACAGATTGAAAACATCTGTATACTGAGTGAATGAACCACATGGCAGCAGTGTCATGCAGAGATTTACTTAAAACTGTCCCCTTTTGTTTGACTTTAGAGGAACAGCACAAATAAATACAGTAGGTTCTGTTTAAACAAAGAGGACTCTGATCAATAGAGGTTTGTATAGCTTATGACCTTCAACTATAAACAAAAAATTGGGGTAAACCCCACAAGTCTCAGGTCAATTGCCATCTTATTTACTTTATTACACCACTAATGTTCTAATCTCTCTTGCATATAAAATACTTTCTACAAGCCATCTTGCTTTGCTTCTCCATTTTCACCAGAGAGAAAAGGGGAGGTTGTGTTTGATTCAGAGCAACCTGTGAGTGTGGGTGTAAGTGTGCTGTGAAATCAGAGCATTGTGCACTTATGGCAGAGAACACAGACAAACCAGTTAAGGCAAACTTCACGTTCCTGTAAATTTTGGTTGAGGTTTCTAATAGTTTTTGGTACTTTTTGAGAGGGTTCAGGCAGCCACAAAGAAAAGCAAAACGGTTTGTGGCTCACCATAGCCAGATCTGGGCACAAGAAACACGACAGAGGCGGTGACATATAGAAAATAGTTGATCTGTTCTGGCTGTGAGCAGGGGTTATCCCTTGGAAACACTTGAAAACATTTGCAAGTATCTGATAGGGACTGACCTTAGCTGCAAGTCTTTATTATTATTATTTTTGTTGCTGTCTCCCAGCAAGATTAAGTAATTCCAAATACTGAGGGGATGACACTCCTGCATGAGTTCTGCCCTCATATCTCCAAATAGCTAACTTGAATTGTAATTACTTTTTTTTCTGGTACATTTTCTCATTTTCTAGAGGGGAGAGACTATTATCTTAATCTGTTTCTGTTCATTTTTATCTTCCCTGGATAACTTTTAATCCTTTTGGTCAATTTTAACAGAAGACAAAAAAGGGGAAAAATGTGCCTGTACTAGTTTGTGAATATAGACAGCAAGGTAGAGGAGAAATATTCCAGCCATGCCTTTCCCAATGGTTGAATCTACAGCAGGAGCATTCATGAGGCATCAGCCAAGATGCTTCAAGAGCCAATCAAGACACACAAAGCCAGGAGAACACAGATTTATTAGCCCTACTGCTCAGTTATTCAGATGTTTTTCTTTGCTGAGGACATTCCTGTTCCCATTGACTCCAATGTTTTCAACTTCAGTGTTATCTGCTCTAATCTAGGAAATACTTCACTGCTGCTTCAAGTGCATTTTCTTGTGGAATTCAAATACTTTCTGGGGTAATTGAGGGGTAAGTCCCACTGGGCATGTCTTTCCTCTGAGATTTGAGAGATCTGGAGAGATAGTTCTGGATGTTGTCTGGTTTTGAATTTATGTTGGGGCTTTTTGGTTAAAATGCAGAGAGCAGCCAGGCGCTGCTTGCCTACCTATGTTCTCGTTCCACTAGCCAGATGAGTTTTGATCCATGGAGCCACGTCTCAGCCACACACCTTACTGGCAGAAAATCTTACAGACGTCTCAGTTTTGCAACTGAATAGTTGTGCCCTTGTCATGCTTCCAGCATTTCTTCATAGCCCGCACTTAGGCCCAGAAACTAGAGCTGCAAGTCTCAGTCTCAGCAGTAATGTCTCCCCCATCATTAAATAATTGAGTTACTCCTGCAATCTGGAGCCCAGCAGCCAGAGACACTACCTCATAGCTGGTGGGTCACTGGCAGTGGGTTTGACAAAACCCTTTGGGGATGGCTACTGGTGGCTCTTTCCTGGCAGGTCCCAGCTTGGTTTGTTGGGTCAGTGGGGAGACAGACAGGGCTCGCCACGCCAGGCCCGTGCCAAGCCACACTGGCCAAGATTGGCTGTGTTTTGGCTGTACCTTCCAGCATAGCGTTGGAAATACTGAAGAAGGGGCTGTGGTCCTTCGTTGAAGAAAGGAAGGAAATTTAGGTATCAGAGTCCTTGGGAGATGCTGTTTTACTGCCCTCTAGGCAAAGATTAAAGCTTAAAAATATGGAAACTACAGAAAATGCTGTCCTGAGCACACTAAAGCAAAGCAAAGGTTTGGGAAGGTTGAAAGGCTTTTTGTGGGACTTCATTAAGGTGTGAGTATAAAATCTGTAAAAAGATCTCTGGGCTCAGATAACGAGATCCAGTGGTGTACAACAAAGAATTATCGGTAAAGGCATCATAATTACAAAGTTCTTTTATATTAAAATGATGTCATGTAATAGGTTGAAGAACAAGAAATAAATAAGCTGTGCAGATCTCCTTTATCTAAATAATTGTTTTCTTATGCGTTAGGCTGAAAACTTCTCGTATGATTCCAGTCCTTTAATGGTAAAAGTGTATTCAATAAAGGCTATGAAATTATTTTAACATTTCAGTAGTGTGCCTCATCTAGAGAATCCCAGAGTGCATCACTGAAATGCAAATTTGAGGGAACCATGGAAATAGAGAACAGGATATGAAATGAGGGCTTAATGGGGAGTGTGTCACCACAGGGCCCTATGGTGAATATATAACCTCGTTTTAAAGTGTAAGAACTATTGTATGGAGATTTAGATATTTTTAAACTAAAATATATAATTGTGTGACTTCAAGTGCTGAGTATTCTCTCACAAAACTGTTCCTTGAGGATAAATCTTCATTTCTCTCATGTGAAGAACTATGCTGAGATCTGCCCACGGAAAATTACTTTCTAGGAGCAAGAATCACAAAGGACCTTTGCTTTCAGGCTTTTGTTTTAGAGGTCCACAGCATAATGAGCAAAATGGAATGAAGGGTATTAACCTTTGGAAGATGAAAGGTAATCAGGACTGAACCAGTGCTCCCCGTGGTTAGACCACAAGCTCTTATGAAAGCTTTATGATTGTTCTGTTTGTGTATCTCAACAGCTCCTAGGGAGACATTTCCATATGCCATGCGTTATTGGAGAAAATATACATATATATATATATAATAGTTGATCCTGAAGTGTTAAAGTCTCATCTCTTAAACCAAAACAGATACAGTGACCTTAGGAACAATTGGCTCTTGACTGCTACCCACACGATGTAGAAAATATTAAGGAGGTGGAAAATGAACTCGAGTTTCTAGTTTCTATTATTTGTGAATCAACACATTATTGTGCTGTGAATGTTTGCTTCTCTTTTGTCTTTGTAGGCAAAAGATCAAATTATTTTCTCAGTTTAACAGGATAGAAGGAACACTTTGGAGGTAATTTGGAGAATACCACCAGGCAATAACCTTTTCAACGGGGCTTCAGTGGTTTTTACACTAGTCTAGGGCACTGAGGCAGCTTTGCTGTGAGCTGCAGGAGAGCTGTGAGGTGTGTGACCTTCCCCTGTTTGCTCAGTGGGGGGCATGTCTCCCTGCTGCTGTTGGATCTTTTTATCTGCTTGTGCCACTGGTGACCACGACTCTCTTTTTCTCATCTGGGCTCGACGCTGACCTGCTTGACTCTGAGCTGCATTAGGTCTCGTTTGACTCTCTGTATTTCCTTGGCTGCCAGGGCTGGGGTTCCCTTCCATTCAGCAGTGCTTACCTCAGGCCACAGCCGGTGAGCAGCTGTCCTCTCTCCTCCTGTTATCTGCACAAGAGCCATCTATGTCATTTGTAGTATTTGTAAGTTTTTCAGAGCTTTCAGTTTGTGCAGAATTTTGGAATGTACTTATCATTCCCCACATTTTTCTCAAAATAGCACATTAAAAGTTGCTCTTCGTAGATATCTGCTATATCATGAATGGATTAATGTGTACTTACATTTAATTTGTCCTGTGGTTTAGGCACATTGTTTCACTGGATAGTATGGATGTTTGACTGTGGTCTGGTGAACCAGAAGTGCACTGAGAGCAGGAACAGGTTGGGAATATGGCTGGTTTTCACTGAAGAGAAGATGGACGTTTAATGAATGCACATTAATAAAAGGATTTCCATAGCAAGAATGAGATTAACCTGCACTTTTGGAGTGTCTGGGATGATGTAGGTGGCTCTTCGGGGGAGAATATGGGATACACCCTGAGATGCTGGAATGAAATCATATTTATCCAGAGGTTCCCTTCAACCCAAGTTTTCCTAAGAATGGGATTTTGGAGTTAATTCCCAACAGAAGTGTTGGATTAAGCAGAGAAAGAAAAGCGTGCAGGGAGAGCTGCTGGAAATGCAGAAGAGTAAATAGGCACCCAGTCTTCTCACAGCTCCACAGTCTGCAGTCAAAAAATGTCTCCTCAAGAGAAAAAACCTGTGTTTTAATAGATGTGCTACCAGCAAACAAGAAGTTTTATGAGCCCAAACTCACTGCCACAGCCACGGCTTTTAATAAGGAGCATCTCTGTGCAGGTACATAGGAGGCTTTCTGGGGGCACAAGCGTTGGGATTGTACCCTCAGAGGCTGAATTCTCTCCATCTGCAGAAGCTGACAGTCCCCAAACACACAGGGACAGCTCTATGGCTTCTTGAGATTTCTTTAGGCTTCTCCTCAAGCCCTTGCTGTGCTGGGGTCTACATCAGCATTTGGGATATTTCCATCAGCACCAGATTTAAGGTGCAAGACGACTTCCTCCCTTATGCTTACACCAGACCCTCATGGGCTGGTTTCATTGCTAATGATCCCAGAATGGCAAGACTTTGAATGCTGGGAAGGATGAGTTTAAGGAAAGAAAAAAAAAAATAAACAGAAAATTTGGTATCTCTTAGGAATGGTATAGGCCTTGCTGCTGGCAGGTAAAGGCAATGGCACATAGTGTTTCCTTTTTTGGCTCCTCTAGTTTAAAATTTCAGCAAGGGGTTATTGCAATGATGAGACAGTTCAGCCCAAATTGCTTTTACCCTGACAAAGAACTGTTTATCTCTCTGGAAGAGGAGGACTCATCAGTGCTGGAAAGATTTTGTATACCTGGTCTCAGGATCTCTTTCTCCTCAGTTGCTGGAACACGAAACCTTCCAGCTGCTTCTCACCACACTTTGCTCAGAGAAGAGAAAATATTACGAATGAACATTTCTAAATCCCTCATTCAGCGTTCTGAGGGCCAGAGCCTGAAGTAAGACTCCTGATAAATATGGGGATCCAAATCTGGCCCTCTGAGAGCTATCATCCATTACACACAAGCAAAGGAGCGGCCTGATGTTAAGATCTGACTGCTCATTGCAAAGCTTATTTTGTTACATCAGCAGGCCACAAGGTTCAATAAACTATGTGGCCTTTATCCGTTCCATATGTACTGGCTGCCTCCTGTAGTTTCTATGTATTTACCCTGTATATGAGCTTTAAGGGAATCTGATGCCTTTAGACAGTAGAAATGCAGATAATTCTCCAGTTTGTAAAACTCCATTTAAATTTGATTCTGCATCAAAAAATAATGCCAGTAATTGCAATTTTTGTTTTTGAGATACAGGCTTCCAGAGGGGCTTGTGATTCAGAGGATTTTATAGGCATTGAAATTTGATGGATTAATTGTTAATAAAGATTAGATCGGGTAAGTGAATATGAACATCATACTGAGTTTAGTGTTTACATTGGCTCTCAAATATTTTTAAAGGGCAGTTTTGGACTGAGCTGCCTGGCAGAATTTTTGAGTTTTGTACCTAGAAAGTTATTTAACTGGAGAACAGTCCCTGCTGACAACACCCAGAATTTTCTTCTGGTTTTTTGCTGGGTTTTTTTCTGCATCATGTTATCACTATCTCCTATCAGGATCTCACTGTACAATAGTGACCTCTGATGTAAAGGAATCAGGAGTGCCACTTGCAAGCCCGACCACACAGCCTTGCTGAGCAATTATCAGCCTATTCAGCAACAGCTTAGAAGGGAAGGGACGTGTGTGCACACCCACACGTACACACACAGACAACTGGAAAGCTGGTGATAAAATAAAATTGAGGACCACAACACTGAAGGATCTAGAGCTGTTAATTTTTATAGCCAATACAGATACTAATATTTTATGAGGGTTGGAACTATCAGTATAAAAAAGTAATATCTAGCCTTACCCTTTTTGTTTTAATACAAAGATAAAACTATCACTCGAATAGAGCAGCATTATGGTTAATAGACCTCCTCTTTATGGACAGACCTATCTTCCTGTTTCCTTTTGTCAATATTTATAAAAGCAGGAGGATATTTGTGCCTAATCCCATCCAAAATCCATGGGTTGGTTTCTTTAAAGAAGCATCTCCTCTGCTCACTTATATCTCAAGGCATATTTCAGCTAAATAGCAGAGCTGGACTGATCCTGGCCAGCTTTTATGGGTTGTAGTTTGTGAAATGGCTCCCTTTGCATCAGTGCAAACTCTGAAGTGACACTGGGATATTGGATAAGGGATTTTCCCCTGCAGAATTTACATGATGGCAAAGATCTGAACTCCTCAAAAGTGCTGTGTCCTTGCTCTAGGGACACACCAGGGTGTCTCCTTTGAGTGCTCTCCATCGTATTCCAGAGGGTCACAGCTACCCCAGAGGCAGCACTGGTGGGCCTGTTGGGTGTCTTTGCAGAGGCTACAAGATAGTCCTTGAGATCAGGGGAATGAGTTGCAACAGGATGGAAAAGAAACTGGGGGTCCCAAGCTGTGTGAGAAATCTGTGCCCATGACCCTTTAGAATATATAATATTACTCCTTAGGAGTAATAACACAAATATTTATTTGTGATGCTAAAGACATAATACTTTGAAGAAATGTGGTATTATATTGGATGCAGCTTTAAGAAATGTGTTGATATACTGGGAGTCTCTCCTTGCTCTACATATTACGTGCGGAGCATAATTTTGTGTGTAGAACAAGGCAATTTCAGAGGCAGGATGCAGAACTGGTACTCAGGTGATCCACACAACCTCAGACTTCCTCTGTGACTTTATTTGCCCCTTGTGACGCTTTGACAGCCTTTATAAATATGAAAAAACTTTTTTTGTGCTCCACAGGAAAGTTATACTTCAAGGCACAACAATTTGAAAAGTTTTCAAGTATTCCTGTGGTGGAGGTCATGCAAACGTATGGTTCATATTCCTGGAAAATGCTGCTAGTTCTGAGTTGGTTGCAGTAGTCATTACGTAAAACTTGCCATAAGCAGGAGGACACAGCACAATCTAAGCTCTAAACTGTCCTCATAGAGCTTATTCTTTATATTTTCCTGCAGGATTTTATCAAAACTGCTAAAAGCTTGAGAAAAAAAAAAATTAAGAAACAGTTAATGGCTTTTAAAACTTTCAGTGGATTAATCCCTGTTTTCCAGCTTCTGCAAAAGGAAAACCAGATTTTTTCCAGAGTCTTTGCAAGCCCAGCACAAACATTTTGGAAAAACACATATGTTTAGGAAGTACTTGGATGATCTGTAAAGTTGACTGACTTCTTCAATATATTGAAAGAAAGATGTGTATGCTTTGTAATCTGAGTCCTGGCTGGGCATCAAGCTTCCCATAAGGCATTCTGTCCTAGCAGCAGCCAAGAGACCTGATACTAATAACGCTCCAAGAATTCAAGGTGTTCGTTAATATTCAGCTCTAATGAATGCAGCATGTGTTTCGGAATAAACTACATGCTTGAATGAGGACCTCTCATTCAAGAAGGTGAGGTGCATAGTAGAGTGATTAGACTTGGCAAAAAGCAGTTGTTTTGTGGGAATGACACCAGCCAGGTAATTGTCAATGCTCAGCACGCGGCTCCTCCGGCATCACTCGCAGATGCGAGAGGCTGAGCTGCGTGGATGTCCCAAACAACACTGCGCTGGTAAACCCCAAGGGAGTGCCATGACTGAGAAGTCCCTGCAGGTTGGCACAAATCAGCTCTGCATTAGAGCACAGTTGTTTTAGGCTTGATACACGTTCGGCTGAACGCTTGGCCCTTTTCACTCTGTTTGATTTGTTAAAATTCTTCTTGCTTCCAGTAAACTGACAATGGCTCAGGTTTTTAGAGAGCATTTTTTAGAGCTTTGGAGAAGAATGAGCTTCAGCTACATCAGGTCAGCCCAGTAACCCACAGTGGCAATGCAAAACTTTGAATTTCTTACAGCAGGCAGGAGTAGAGGAATAGAATCTAAACATTTGTCTTTGTGAGACCTAAAATTCCACCAACCTCAAAAGAGATCTTCAGTCTCCAAAGCAAGCAGGATCTGTTCCCCAGTAATCACTTAGGTCCAGCTGCCTTCTTCCGCTGGTGAACATGCAAGGGAGTTGTTTCCATCCTGATACGTGCAGGTTTTGGTCCAAAATGTCTTCAGTTGCTTAATGGGATAGTTGGGTGGAGGCCCTCATTTCCATACAGTTGAAGAGATGATCTTCATACAGGGAAGTGAGATGTTCTAACACCCTTATCTTACCTTACATAACTCCAGATGTTAATCATCAAAAAAAAAAAAAAAAGATACAACCCTTTTTAATACTAGAGAGTGAAATGATAAGGCTTGACTTAATTTTTCAGTTTTCCTTTGATAAACCTTAACTTTGAGATGCCGCAGGAGGTGGATTCACTAGACTTCTTGGTAACCTTCAAATGCAATTACATCAGCCTAAGCTTATATATTCATCTTTTCTCCTTATAAAGCACTTTTGCATTAAATTTAGAGAGGAAATTCTTAAAGAATTAATTGGAAGAAAGTATTTGGTGCTCTATTTTGGAGGAAGAAGGTAATGTTTTTAAGAAATAACAGTCTGGAAGAATAATCAAAATATATTCATAGCATTTAGCAACAGTTTAATGAGTTTTCAGCTTTTCCATTTCCTGTCAACCAACTTTATCAGCCACCAATACTCCTAGAAAGTGATTTGAACAGATTATTTGCTTTGGTGCTATTAAGAGTGGAGCAAATGCTTATGAAGTCATTGTGGAGGGGATTTTCAAAGTGAACAATTTTTTTTTTAAGTATGACTGCATATTTCTATAAAGTTACTTATGGTTCTACTTTCCACACCCTATAAATAATAATAATAATGATTGAAAATAACAAAAGCTTCCCCCCCAGACCAATTTACTCCAATTTTCTTTTCACTGCATTATTCAGTTTATTTAATCTTTACACTATCTCTGACTTGCCTCCGGATTTCAGACACATGTATGCAGATAATTAGCATGGATGCAGATATTGCACAAGATGGTCAGGCTTATCAGATACAGGCATGTCTAATCTGTCAGAAATTCACAGTTTCTTTTTAAATTTCCACTTTCTAATAACAGTAGAAACTTTTCGAGGGCTGGTCTCCTGGTCTCCCCTCTGCAACTGAGGCAAGAAAATCTCACGAGATGGGACCTAACTGCAGAATGAGCACTTAAGTAAAGGCTCCGATCTGCGTGCCACACCTCTGCCCTCTCTTGTATACAGTGAAAAGCCCATCCATGTTATTGTAAATCATGATGTCTCAGTCCGGAGAAAACATATTTTGCACCTCATCTGGTCTAAATATTGAGTTTACAAGTGAATGTTGCTTTGCATTATGTGTTATAGATGCTTTATGTTTATTTAAGAACTCAGTTTGCAGGAATGTTTTCCAGACATGCGGTTTACCGCAATAGACAGTTGTTGATATTCTGATCCCAAGAGCATTAGAATATGTTTAGAAATTGCGACACTTCTAAAACCAGATGTTCTACATAAGCTACACAAAAAATGGGGGTGGGGGAACAAATAGAACTGTCATTTGGCATGAAAACAGCCTATGTTAAAGCAAGGGCAAACACATACCAAGTGAAATAAACGTGGTGAACTGCCCTCAACCCTTTCCTCCTTTTGTAAGTAACTGTTTCAACAAAAGATGGAAAATCCCATCTCCCAGATGGTGTGGGAAGGGGAAAGGAAGGCTTTCAGATCCAGATTGGCATCTGAAGGAAGCTGCTGCATCTTGTTCCTGGATGGATCAAACTAGAATGATAGAGCTAGGCAACTTCAGGAGAGGAAAGAATACAAATCTGGATTCAACACTCAGCCCAGAAATTCATTTTCTGTGTGTTTCTAAAGGTAAATGATCTTCACTGAGGAAACAAAGATTTGTCTTGCATGGTGAATTGCCACAGAAAGGCTTCTCCAGCAGTCAGAGACTGGTAGCACATTCTGCCCCGTCCTCCAGTATGATTTGACAGAGATATTTGTGTAATCAGGCGGGGGATCATCCTGCACCAGGCACTGTCTCAGGGACTGAAGTATCTCAACTAGCTCTGCCCTGGGTCTCTGGTGGGAAAGCATGGTTGGGCAGCTGAACAATCTGGACTCACAGCCTCTTCAGCTGATGATAAACTGCCTCTTTCCATTCAATCTGTTGCTGTTTTTCCTTCTGACTTTGAGCTCTTTCCCTTGTTTATTATAAAGCAGAAAGCAAAAGAGTTTCACATACACCAACCTTAAACAAGTTAACTTGAGTCATATTACTCTAAATTATTTTTCCTCTCCCATCACAAGTTAATATGCATTAGGGTAATCAGTGATAATACTATGAAATGGGACCTATAATAAAAATAAGACCAACTGACAGCCAAAAAAGAAAAGATAACTGAGGCATCCCTGCTTTTCCTTACAACAGAATCCCACAGCGATGGAAACGTTACCAGCAAGTCTGAGGGAGTTTGTACATGTTGGCTTAGGTAAATAAAGCAATGCATGTTTGCCCAAAGGTTGAAAATGTTACATTTGTAATATAAAAGTAATGCAGTGTCTGACAAACTGCCTTGTTCAAATGTGGTTAAAGGAATGCTGGGAAGAAAAGTGATGGGCGAACAAAATTTTGCCATTAAATTTCCTGAGCATTGAGAATCAGCTGTTTGGACTTTCCTGTGTCTCTTCCAAGTAGTAGTAAAGCTACTCTGCACATGGATGGTGCATTTTAGCAATTTGCTGTGCTGCATAGGAAAAAGCTCATTTATGAGCCTGTGGTTCATGGGAAGGCAATTTACCTACGTTAGTAAAAGGACCAAACTGCCCTCCCAGCTTAGTCACCCT
The DNA here is from genome assembly GCA_013397725.1 of Rhagologus leucostigma. Lineage (NCBI taxonomy): Eukaryota > Metazoa > Chordata > Aves > Passeriformes > Rhagologus > Rhagologus leucostigma. The sequence continues at coordinate 2,912,222 of VZTD01003599.1, forward strand.
GCCTGCCTTCACTGAACAGAGGGCTCCTGCTGCCTTCTGTGGATGTTGGACCAGTTCATTAGTCCAGCTTCAAAGAATTAATGCAGTAGTAGGATCTGCCCACTGATTCATTCTGCTCCTCATGAGTACCTGAAAAGCCAGCTCTGAAACTCTTCCTAGGTCTGCCTCACCAAAGACAATTTATGGCGGAAGTTCATGTACATATTTATTTTGTTGCTAAAGAGTTTGCTGGCATACTTCAAAGTGTGGGCTATTACCTGTTCAGGTTTATTGCCTGCTCAAGTGAATTATTGTCTACCTGAACAGGCCTGCTGAGCAATAGTTCAAATTAAAATGTGTCATTTATCATGTTCACACCAATCCAAAATGACCACAAAACCCAAGGTGTAATCATTGCCAGGCTCTGACTGCAGAGCTATCATAGCAAGCTCTCAACCAGTGGCGAATACTGGTTCCTCTCTTCGAAGGAAATCTGCTTCCTTATTCATAATGAACAAATATGACCCTATCATTAACAGCAATATTGTTTCAAATGCTGATATGCACCACGGAAACCAGCTTTGAAATATGTGGGAAGAATGTGACATGGATTCCATCCAAGATTAGTTTTTCAGCAAAGTGCAATTTTAGACCCAACTCTTTTCATTAAAATTTATTCTAAAAGCAAGTCTCGCACTTATCAACAGTATCCAGAAAGGAGGTTGTCACACAGCCTGGAATGGTGCTGCTACTTTTATTAGTGTCATTATTATTATTGTTACTATTATTATTGTTTACCACAATTCAGAAAAAAAAATGACAGCAGGATCTCAGTACCAGCGTGGGCTGTGGATGCTTCAATTTGCCTACAGCTGTAGTGAGCCAAGCCTGTACCTCCACATTCTGCTCCATCCTCTTCTCTCCCTGTTGTTTGCTGTGTCATCTTTTCACATTCTTTGATATATTCCAGGGTTTGTGTTCCATTTTAACCTAAAACTTGTAGGGCTGCAGCTTCCTATGGTTTGTATATGACAGCAGTGAAGACCAGCAATATATATTGTCTGATGTTCCCTCACATCCCTCCCCAACCCTTCGTAGCTCATCTGGGGCTTTTGAGATTTTTCTGGGTAATGTAAAGCTCCTAAAGTAAGAGAAAAATAATGCTTTTGGTCTATGTCTTTATCAAAGCATTGTAAATGTATATCATAACATTTGCTTTTGTTTTCTTTTATTATTGTAGGATGTGAAACAACAGGGTATAATCAGACAAGACCAAAATGGAAAGCAAAATCAGAAGTACCTGCTTTAATGAAAGCATGCTGTAATAGGTATGCTTTTTTGTTTGTGCAAACTTGTAGCTGTAAATACAGGGAAAGGAGGGGGAATAAACCCCCAAAAGTGACTTAAGGCTGATGAGAAAACTTCTCTGGGGTGCAATTGCTTGTGCACTGGGGTTAAAGATGGATCAGGACTGCAACACATGGTCAGGCTGGCCATAATTCATACGCAGACTTGGTTCTGAGCATCCTGATTCCTGCCTCACTTCTCCGTGAACCATTCCAGGTCTCTGCAACTAAACACTTCCCAAATTACGGAGTTTGCATCCTAATCTGAATTTTGCAACTCAAGCCTACCTGTGGTTATACAGTCAGACAGAAAAGCCAACAGCCAAGGGCAACGCCTAGTCATTGACTTTGATCTAGAAATGTTTATTATCCAGCTATCTCCATTACAAAACATCCAGTTTCCTAAACCTGGGTTATCTACTGATTTGGCTTCATTTGATAGGCAAGAGCAGGTCTAGCATGGGAGAGCTTCACATCCCCAAACGATGCATCTTTCACAAAACTGATAAGTGATAAACCTTGCAAAACTCGTGAGTAGGAAATGACGTTTCTGTCCACCTCCCAACTCTCTCTTTACAGTTAATCCTAAACAGCACCACTGGCAGCCCTTGCAGATGAGATGGAAAAGTGAGCGAAATATTGCTTCACCCTACAGAGCTGAGAGTCTCCAGTGGGCAGCGAGAGGGAACGTGCTGCTGATGACAGCTACAGCAGTGTGGTTATGCAGAGGAGTTCAGTTCTCAAGATATGAGATTACGCAGATTTTTCATGGGGTAAATGACTTATTTTCAAATAATTTCTTTGAATTTCTTTTCTTCCTGGAAGCATAGTAGGAAGGTACTTAGTAGGAAGGTACTTAGAAAGGAAGTCACTTTGAATTCTCTTCACTCCAGATTAGAAAAAGCTCTTTATCTGAGGAGTGAATTTGGGTCACAATGTAGTAGCACAGTCCTCATGCTGAATAATTTGCTGAACATGTGGTAGTGTTTTGTGACATGGTCTGTGGAGTGGGAAGTAGGCTGAGCTCACCCAACCCACCTCATTTATGGCTTTACACAAGTAAATAAGTACGTTTTCAGCCACTCAACACAAGAATGGCTTGCAAATTGCAACCACCATTGCCTGGCAGGTCAAAGGTTAAGCTTTTCAACAGGTCAGACTTAAGTGCTAATTCACCTCAGTAGTGAGTCCCAGGCAGTCTGTAATGCATATTTGTGGTGGTTGTGTTTGTATAGCATACACATAAAATGAAAACCGTATGACAGAGGTTAGTCCTCTTAAATGGTTGTCACATTGACTTGGGTTGCTTTTGTACAGTTATCCATATGCTAGCCAAGATTCTGGTGGTATTTTCGTATGAATTTTATTGACGTGGTGAACTAACTTGGGTAATTTCATAGCTATTATAATCAGCCAGTGGCCCAAGAAATGCACTGCTTTATTTATCTCAAAAATGTTGCTAACTGCTCTGGCCAGATTCAGCTTCCAGCGGTGGCCCTCTTCCAGATGTGGAAAGCCCCTTTTTCTGACATAAAGGGTTCAGAAAATCCTTGTGTGCCTGGCCCACAAAAGCACCGATGCTGTGGGCTGAGGGCTCAGCCCCTGTCACCAGATGTGTTTCCTGAATGTTACACAAAGAAGGAGCTTGCAAGAGCTTCTTGAGCTCCATTCACAACTGCCAAATCTTGCATTAAGGCCTGGATTAAATGAAATGTCTAAGTTAGGAGCCTAAATTAGGCATTTAAGGTCCCTTGTATATCCAGCTGGGAGAGATAGGCACTCCCAGGGATTCCTTGGGGAAGTGCATTTGTCCTCCGTGTGTGCATGTCCACTTTACAGGGAGCCTGAGGCAGCAAATATCCTAACACAGGCATCTTAGCTGGGCACATGTAGTGCTGTGCATCTGGACCTGGATAGCTACACACCATGTCAAAAACTACCTCAAACTGCTTCTTCAAAGAGCTGATATTCTCGTACAACCTCGTGTGCTACTCAGTGGATTTGACACGCAGACATAATCCCATGGACAGTAGTGCCGATGTGAGTCCAGCAGCCCAAAGATCTCCAATGACCAAAAGAAGTCGTTTACTGTCTTTTGTTGGCACAGAAGCACTAAAATTTCCTCCTCCACAAAGCAGGAAGAGCAGACACAGCCCTGGACTTCCTGTCCCAGATCCTTCCTGACCAAGATGCCCTGCTCCAAGGGAGGAGCCGTGACCTTCCAAGGCTGTGTCCTGGCACATCAGGACATGCTCATGTCCATAGCACACGTTCCTTGCTCTGTTGCGAAACAGGTGAAATAAAAAACTTACCATATAGGCCAATTTTAAGAGATTTCTGCTGAAAGGTGAAATAACAAATAGAAGAGAAATGCATGAGCGCTCATGGCAGGAGACTAGTGAGATGTTTAGGGAAGCTTCCATTTCCATCTCTCAGAGTTCCTCTACATCCCTGAGAAAAGAAGATGAGTGCTCCCCGTCTTTGGTGAAATGCGTGATGGAGCTGGCAATAGCACTCCAGTTTAACACTGACTATAAATGATGCTTACATTTCAACAGCATTTTTTAATAATATTTTTCATAAGTATAAGCTAAAGGAGTTACTTTCCACCAGGGTTATTGGGAGTTCGCTAAATGCTGATAGACTCTATTCTGTATTAATGATGCTAAGCTAACTGCCTCACAGAACTGCCAAAGGCCTTTATTTAAAGAAATAGCACTGTATTTCACAAGAAAATATTTTTAAAGCTTTCCTTACTGATAACTTGTCTAAAGAGAGACAAATCTAATTATTTATATGGAATCTGAAAGGTCCAGTGTGGGATGTGTTCAGTAAGATACATGTTTTATTTGAACATACATTTAGAGCAGTGTGCTACACAGATCATTAAAAGATTTTGCTTTTTTTTATTTAACAGCATATCAGCAATTAGCTTCTGCAGCTAATGACTGGATTTTATAACCCAATTTTATAATAATTTTATGACTCTTCAGGAACAGCTACAAGGGTTTGGCTGAGCCTTTGTACTGAGCTCTGGGTAAGGGTTTCCACACAGCAAGAGGAGAATCACTGTACAGGTCACAGTTGCATCACTTCACAAGGGGAAGGGATTTACAGCTCATCTGCTTCAGTTCACCCACAGCAGCAAGGTGGGTGAAAGAGCTGGGATTCATCCCTTGACCTGGGACAGTTGTTTATCAGGCCAGAAAGGGGCTGTAGGTAAGATTCTGCCTTGTGTGGGTAATGCAAGTCAAAAACCATCCTGGTTGGTACTTGTGGAAATTCCACAGTGGTGGTGGCTTGAAAAGTGGGGTCAAATTACAAACTAGTTCTTGTTACAGTCACGACTGTGAAGTGACCTTAAAGCAAATTACTGGGAAAGTGGTGTAGGTTAGATAGTGAAAGAATCTCTAGAAATAGGTTCTTCCTTATCAAGCCAGTGCAACCCACTGAAACACACACAGTTGTACAGAGAATTAATTCCTTGTCTCCTCAATGGAGAATGAATCTGTAAAGAACCATCTGCTCGCACTTCTCCCCTCCCATGTCACATTTCAAATCTATGCAGTTGTAGAGGAGTTATTTCTAAGCAGAAACCCAAAGACAATACAAAAGTGTCTCTGCTTCCTACAAGTCTTCTGTCTACTTATGATGGATCAATTTATGAAGATGACAAAACTTGCCATTAGAGTGTGAAGACCATGGAAGTGTAATGTATAATACCCAGCTAACCAAAATTACTCTTTTAGCTCTGACTATTTGATTTAGCAACTGTAGCAATCGTGTAAAAATTTTTTCAGAAATACTCTTACTGTATATCCCTCTCCATTAAGGGCTGGTACTGTGGCCACACCCTGGCAGAACTGAGATGGCATCCAGAACCTGTGATATCTTGAGAACTGCAGGTTCCACTTCTCAGGTGATGTAGTGATAGGTATTAAGGGCCATATTTAATGGAAAAACAATTCCTAGGACACTTACGTGTTTGCTTTCCAGTGGGTGAAAGCTGGTTCTAGCGTATTGTTTTATTGTTTGTGCTCTTGCCTATCTGTGTAAGATGGCATCAAGTGACCCCAAACAAACTTGAGCTGAAGTACATAGGGAGAGGAATAATCAGTCAGGCACTTAAGCATAAGTCCAATGTTAAGCATGCAACATAATGTTGTTGAAGTGAAGTCAGTGGTATTATTTGTATGTTCAAAGTTAACCACTGAACTTATCTGTTGTACTATATCAGTGCCTAATAGCCTGTGCACTCACTTGCAAATTTAAGATACTTAATGTGTTTATTCTGGACTCTTCCTGTTTTTGTGCATCAGAAATTGTTGCCTTAAACCAAGCAGGGCAGTCCAGGCCTGCAGCAGCAGTGCAGCCCAGCTCTTCCTCAGGCAGGGACAGAGTGACAGGATGGAGCTGGATATGGGCAGGGAAATGCACAAAGCAGGTCTGCAGCAGCTCCAGCAGCAGATCAGGTTTTCCAGAGCCCTCAAGCAAATGTCACTAGTTCTGGCTTTAGCCTCAAGGGCAGCAGGGTTAGGCCACTGCTGAACGTTTTGAAAATTTTTTGCTAGTTGGGCTGGGAATAGTAAGAGGAATATTGTGGTTTCCCTGCGGCTGTCGGAGACAGAAGAGCTGATGAGCTCTGGTCTTTGTTCACTCGTGGATGTTCTACATCTATGCGAGTCCTCTCACTGCATCACTGGTCTGGGAATGACTGTATTTTGCTGTCCCAGTTCCTCTTCCCTGTGCATGCAAAGGTGACAGATCCCAAGACCTAGAGACATAAAACCTCCGTGTAAGAGCAGCTTGTGAGCTGGACCCCTCCACCCAACTCCTTGGCTGTATGGAAGGACAGTCTGGGGAGATTTAGGCAATAAACCAAGCTCCCCACCCACTAATAACCAAAAAAATAAATGTTCTTGAGTGATGTGCTCAGCACCTTCTATTCTCACTGAAGTAGTTCCTTTGGGACTACTTTCATGTGTCTTTAGGGAATGTAACCAAATTACACCACATGAGAGCTGGTAATTTTAATGTTATGCTGTAAGGGGAAAACTATAAACATAACAGGAAAGACTGGATGTTTTCCATTCATATTTTTAGAAAGGTTGCTTCTCATCTGTGCATATTTGCTTTTCAACATCTCCAGCAAGATCTAAATGAATTACCTAACTGGAATTGAAAAGCAAGTCTTGCTTTTAAATTAAGGTGATAAAAGCTGTTGTATTTTTTTATTTTTTCGAATATTACTATAGAAGATAAAGATCAAAACCAGACCCAAGGGGAGATAAGACTAACAAAATACTCAACCTCTAACCTCACGGCAGAAGATGGATTATTTTAGAGAATGACTGGCTATGATCCGAGGCATGGTCCGTGGAGTCTGGTGAATCCATGCGGTTTCAATCGGAAGCATTTCCACGTGGTGTCAGTGTTTTGTGACAGGGAGTACAGGGTGTGCAGAGCTGGGAGTGGTGCAAGGCCGTGTGAATGAGCTTCTGCTGGCAAGTTTTGTGCAGAACATGGAGAAAAGCTGAGAATGGGCCTCACGGAGAAAGATTGAAATTGGAATTTCAGTTTCTTCTCCTCTGTCAGTGGGAAATGTGTAAAATATGGTGAGCCAGAACCCAGCAGGAGATTTTTGGTTCAGAAACCAAAACTGCCCTGGGAAAAACAGCTGGATGTTGGGTGACCTCTGCTCATTCCATCAGGATTTGGTCAATTTGAAAATGGGGATGTTGTTACAAGCTAAACTGACCCCTCTGAGGGCAGCAAACATGGTCTGAGTTGTGCGAGAGATGGTAGTACCCACTCCTTGCTCCACACAGCTGAAAACTCCTGTTTCTTTGGAGGAGGCACAGGTGGGATCTATTTTCTGCAAAAATCAATCACCTGAATTGTAGGGCAGGAGAATCTTTATGCCCACACCCACCCCGTGAAAAAACTCTCCCCAGTATTTCCATGCTTCCCTTTTTGCCATTAAGACAAGATTTTCTCCTGCAACTGAACAGTAAGTGCTTCATAAACAGTTCCTCTGTCTGCAAGTGGACCTTGAAAATTGATTATTTTTTGTTTGTTTCTTTTAGTCTCCAAATGTTTCTGCCATTATGAGGCAGGCAGTTATTTTGCTAGGAAGGAATGTGAAGAATTAGAAAAGTTGAAAGCGATTAGGACTCTGTCTTTTAAGACAGAGCCTTTCACAAAGCCTGGCATTCAGCCTGCTCAGAGCGAGCATCATAAGACACCCTGAAGCCTGAAATCCCTCAGTTTTAAACCCCATGGGGTGGCTTTTGCATTATCAGGGAAGAGATGATATTGCAAAGACTATTTGCTTCATATTTTATAGGCCTCTGAGTTAATATTTATTCTAAGTAGATGTTTATTTTTGGGTAGTTTTATTGTTTATAGGAAGGCCACAAAGAGTTCAATGTTATGGAGAAATGGTTACTTTGTATTTATGGTTAACGAAAAATAAGAAAAAAAGAAAGTTCCAAACAATCCTGCCCCAGTTCTTTATTTCAGGAGACAATGTACTTTCCACCCATGCACAGGCTGTGCTTTACAGGCTGTATAATAAAACGCTGTTCCAGATATTGTCTAAATAGAAACAGATTTAACCCTGCTGTTGTGACTTGCATTGCTGGGTAATGAAAGTTTTCAATCTGGTTTTACTTTGTTTTATGCTCGCTGGAGAGCTGCACATCCACAAAATCCTGCCTTATGCACTGAGACCTGTTGTTCTGATGCCATCTGTCTGTACATAAAAGGTGAACATCCCCAGAAACAAACAAACAAATAACCCCAGGATCTGGCCCTTTCTGATCGGCAATGAAATGCAATTCAGCCCTCAAAGTGAAATTTCCTGCAAAGACTGAAACTTATGAAAAAGAACCCAGTGGTTTCAAATGAGACTTGAAGGTTCTTATGACAGGGAGGTGGTGGTTCCTATGCCTTCCTGACGAAAGGTCAGAAAACCATAAAATTCCTAACCTTAAATCTCTTTGAGAGTGAGTCAAATCATTTACCTATGCAGTCATTCACTAATGGCCCGACGAAAACTGCTGAAAAGACTCTTTAATTTAAGTTGGTTTTGAAAATTACCCATTGCTGTGTTACCTAAAGCAACCTCCAAGTGTTTCTCCACAGGGGAAAAGCACTGTGATAAGAGATAGTCCCTGAAGATCTGAGAACAAAAGATGGGCTGCAGCATCTGCATATCAGGAAACGGTCCATTACTCATTAATTGCTCCATTTCCGTGCGCTAACGGGGGTCACCCTGTCACTGAGGACCAGAAAGATTGTAACAATAATATAAATACCGCTTTATTTACAGTTTTGCAAGAAAACAACTTTCTATGTTTGTTATTGTATAGAGACTGGGGATTTTTTAAGTTTCCACGAATAAAACACTCTTGGAGGACAGTAGGAAGTTTGTAATTTGAAGCATTTTGCTGTGGGACTACAGGCGTATTTCCACATGTCACAGAGCCATGGCCAGCTGTTGGGACATGAACTAAGGACTAGGAGGAACCAGATTCTCCTCTTTGCTCCCCTTCTGATTTCCTGTATGACCTTGAACAAGTTACTGAGTTTCACTGCCTGTGTGTACAGGCAGTACCCTGTTATTCTTCCTTTTATAATCTGTGAAACTCCCATTTATACTCTCAAGTATTTTATATCCAGAAATGTGACCCTAGTTCGGGTTCCCATAGCTTCTGGACCTACTGACTGGGGTCCGTATAATTCCCTGTTCCAAAGTTGTCCCACCCCTGAGCTGGTGCTGGGGGAGGATGGAGGGAAGGTACCAGTGCTCAGCTGCCCCAGCACTGTGCCCTGCCTGCCAGGAACTGCCTGGGACTTGCTGGGCCTGGGATCTCTGTGGTTTTTCTGTCTGTAGATCAGAGGTAACAGGAATCGCCTCCTGCATGAGAAGCTGGGTGGGGGTAAATACAAGTGACACTAAGGGCAGGCATTATTATCATAATGTGTGTCTTACAAGTGCTTGAAGTAGTCACTGTAACAACATCCCCTAGAATTTGTGTCCACTTGAACTGCTCTGCCTGTGTAATCAACAGAGCAAGAATGGGCAGGTATGACTCTGATTCTTATCATCGAGGATTAAAACACAGCAATCACCCCAGCCCACCTCTTAGTATTCATTTTACTTATTAAAGCTTCCCAACAAGTCTCTGCAGTGATGTTATCTGCTAAATTGTGTGAGGTTTCTGATCATTAAGTGGATTGGTCTTCAAAGAGCTAAATGAAAATGAGCAATAAATATCAGTGTTACTTAGGTCATATAGTGCAAAATGACAAGGAGGCCGAAAGACCTTCTGGCAACTGCAGAGCAAACAAATATGAAATAGATTCTCTAGCACTTTTTGTGAGTTTTTATAAAGTTTCTCAATTATTTAATTAATTTCTTTCTAAAGCAAGTTAAAAGGGAGAAGCAGACATGGTCTTAAAGAGCAGGAGCTCCTGAATTCCCCTGTCTGTTTTGTTCCACTGTTGTGACCTGAAGTGATGTATTTTTACTCTTGCACTAACTTTCTGCTCTGCAGAAGGGACATTGTAATATTTATGTATGCTCTGGGGAAGGCATCATTATTATGGCAATTTCTTCAGTGCTTTGCACATAGACAGATGCATTTAAGAAGGTGAGCCTCCCGCTGGTGGGTGTAAACAGGAGCTTGGAGTTCTGCACCTGCAATTGTGTTTCCTGTATAAAACTGAGCGCTTGTACCAGTAGCAACCTGACTGCAGAGATAAATGAGGCAGCAGCAGTTGCAGAAACTCCTGCTTGTATCTCTGTTTTCATTCATTTGGAAAAATAACCAGCCACAACTGTTGTCAGGGCAGATTGCATCCTCAACCAAATATTGTGAAAATGTTCCACCGCAATATTAAACAATGTATGATTTCTTAGATAATATTTTAAGGACTTATTTTTACTCAGTGAAAATGTAATGAAAAAAAATCAAAAGGCTGCAACTTCTTATGTCTTGATTACTCTTTTTACTCCCTTCATCTAGTCTAAAATTACAGAAGCAGCCACTGTGAATGGTAGTCTTCTCCTTGAAAAACAGTCTAACGCTGTGAATATTGCTCTAGTGAAGCCTCATGCTCCTTCTTTATAACGTGGCAAGAGCTCCGAGAGCCTGATGTGTCCATGCATGCTCCAGCAAATGGGGGACAAACTCCTTACCCCACTAAAGACCCACTCACCCAGTTCTCAAAGGCCAGAGTTTTGCTCTAGCCAGATTTTCCCTGTCCCTTCACCAGGTCTTCTCCTTCCGAAGAAGCAATATTTGAGAGGGAGAATTTATCTTGTAATAAAAATAACAAAATTTTACTGTACACATTTATTTGTCTCTTTTATTGTCTTAGCTGCTGGCATCTCTTCTGTGGTGACCGAAACACTCTTGAGTTAGAAGTGGGATCAAAAAGAAAGAGGAGATTCAATTCAAACATGGTTTAAAGACTGAGGCACAGAGAAATGGAAGGAAGAGTCAATTTTTGAAACAGAGGTGAAAGAAGGCTTTAACCCAAAAACCCACAGTGTGAAGGTAACAGTCATTTCCTTCTTCTGTGAAGACTGTTGGGGTTTCTCTAAAGGAAGTTGGGGGGTGGGGAGAGGACAGTTCCTGGTATTTTCCTCGGCTTAGAAAGCAGACAAAAGTCATCAGGCTTCCTACGTGACTGGGAAGAAGTGTCACGGAAAGTGTGAACTCTGCTGTACAGCACCACGTGTTACAGGGTCGGGTACCCTGGTGAGGGCTGTCAGGACTAGGAATCTTTACTCACATTTCACTCCACAGTGCTGTTCCCTGAATGTAAGGAAAAAATTCTAGTTGGATGCTAAAATGATTCAGGGAAGTGTTAGAAGGTCCTTGACTCCGTTTGTCCTGCTGCTCAGTACTCTGTGAACACTTCACACTGGAGTGTGCTGTCCTCTGCACCTTCCAAACATATCTGGGCCACATCTGCCGTGGGGTGACACAAATACACCCAAACCCTTTCTCCACCTTGGTAAAATGTTTGTTCCCAAAAGGTGCCAGCAACAAAAGAGTCAAATGAGATGGCTGGAGAACACGTTAATTGGTTTCAGGAGATCTTCAAACAGGGCTCAGAAACAAATCAAAGCCATGCAAGGTAACTGTAAAATTTATTGTGCAAAATTAAATTATGGGATACTTGTTAAACATAATATTTTAAACTTCCGTGGAAGCATCATAAGGTTGCTAAATTATAACTGTGATCAAGGCACGATGTGAAATACTCTGGCTCCTGTTCTGCAGATAAGTAAATTCTGCAGATAAGTAAATCAGGCACAATGCAGAGGAATGAAGGCTTGGATGCGTTTCCTGGGGATGGGTATAAGGACACACATCACCTGGGCTCTCATCTGATTGATGTCCATCTCCTGCCTCCCTCTTCCTGGTGAATATAGAGATCATCCATCTGCACAGCAGAAGGAGGGGGCCAACTACAGAGGTTTTGGTTGCTCTTATGGGATCAGATCTCTTGTAACTTGGACAAGGACACAGAACCGAGTGGCAGCATTAGGATGAATGCCAATGGATTCTGCTCCCATTTTTCAGTTAATAGGTATTCAGCTGAGGAGGGCAGTTTTGCGCAAGGAAAACTTCATTATATAAATATGTACTGAGGTGAAGCAAACCTGAATGAAGATTAGAAGGAAAAAAATTCTGGTCTTGGTTCTCGGCTCCTAAAGCATGAAATTCTACAGCTGAAATGGTCTGCCTTGTGCTGAAGCCTGGTATGCGGGGCTCATGTTTTTAAGGATGTCATTTTGCATTTGTTGCAGCAGTTAGGATTTACATAGCCTTCTATGAAATCAGGGCCATAAATGTTGATTTTAAACAAAGACATTTCCATAGGATCTTTATTGTCTGTGTAGTGGTAAAGTGCTATGAATAATTTTTCCCAGGTGCTTAAACAGGTGGTGTCTTCAAGGGAAGCAGGGCTTCTTTCATGTTCCCTATAATTTGTGCTGTCTTAAGCCTTCACTGTCAGTGTCTTGGGTGAACGTTTATGGCTGCCTGAAATGTTCCTTCCCCACAAAGATGCTGGATACCCAGCTCCACAATTGGAGTAGAAGTGTTACAGTTATTTATTTACAGGGAAGGAAATAACACAGTGGCTCTATTTGCTACTCCTAAATTTATTTTCTCTTCTTTTGTGCAGTGTAAAAATGTTAGTCATCTCCAATGGCCCTTGGATATAAGCTTTCCAAATATATTCTCATACTCTATATAGATGCACTGATGACACTCCAGCAGTTCAGCAAGAGGAAATCTGAAATAGTGGCACTAAATGACAAGGAAAAAAAATCACCAGGGAGAAAACTCTCCATAAAAGTCTGAGGATTATTATGGAGCATTGGGAAATGTTGCCAGTGCTGGACTGAATACTCGTTGAGCCTTCATTTCTCAGACATCATTGATTAAAGGTGGATGGAAAAGCGCCATACAAAAGAGCAGACTCACAAGCTTCAGCTTCTGGTTCCATCTGCTTTGGGGCTGTAAGTGCAAATCTGTGTAACAAAATTGGGATTTTTAATCTTGTGTTTCGGGCCCAAGCAGAAGTGGCTGGACTGAGGAGGGGCTGTGTTGCCACCATTAGCACATGATGCTCATGAGTCTGTGCCCCCTTCATTAGGAGTTTCATTCAGAAATGGGAAGCATACTGCAGCAGCCAGGTTTGAAAATGGGGATTGATGTGACTGCAAGTTTCCATCTCCTCACTCAGTTTTTTAAAAAGCCATAATACTTGCTTTCTTAAGAAACATGTGTCATGGACTTGGATTTATCAGCATTTTTAAAAGCAATAGATGTGCCTGCTTGCTGGGATCCATCAATTATGAGGACATATATAAGCTGTTTAAACATTTCCATGTGGTTTTGGGGTCTCCCTCAGTGATGTCCTACGTCCATGCTGTCCATGCTCATTTATTCTGACACACAGAGAATCCACCATGACTGATAACACTGCAAAAGTGAATGATTGACCTTTCCCTGGTGTATATGTGCAGAGATTATCCATCTGCACACAGAGAGAGGGAAAATGCACATAGGTTTCAGTGGGGGTACCTGAAAGAGTTTGTACTGGGATGATTCAGGACACTGGTTGTTCAGCCAACGAGCTCAAAGAAATAAGAAGCGGAAATATGGTAGTATATGAAAATATCACCTCTTCTTCTCCAGCCACATGTAGATCATCCCGAGGATAATACTACTTATACATATTTATTTATATAAAGATATATTTATGTGTGTATATAAGTGAATATAAACTTTTTTCCATTAAAGAAAAAGCTGTGATTAGGACATGCAAGCTGAAGCAAACTACTGACTATTTTGTGCAAGAACTCTGGAATAATTTTTTTTTTCTTGCTCCTCGTCATTTTTGCAGCCATATGGATTTGCCAGTTCACTGCATCATTGCATGTTTATAACACAGCATTTCTGCAGCAGCTGTCACTATCTCATAATGCCATAGTACATCTTGTATACCGAGCTGTAGGCCACAGTGAGATAGAAAACAGCTTACACTTAAAGAAAAAAAAAACCAAACCTTGACATCCATTTGGATGCTGGTTGTGGACGTAGAAAAGGCAAGGAAAGTGCTGTGAACTCTCTCAGATACGCCCATTGTTCTAGCTTTGTGTCAGGCTGCTAATTCACCACCAGGGCTTCACATTTAGCATGATACAGTTTAAGATACATTTACCAGAGACAGGTCCTTTCTCTCCTTAGCTGTCCTGTGTCACACAGGTTGGCCTCTGGGACACAGCCTGGGAGCCTGACTTGCTGACTAGTCCTAAGTAGTGTTTTTGACTGGGAAAAAGATGGGTGAAAATAGAATAGCTGGATGCCCACACAAAAGCTGTGTGCAAATTTTGGAGATTTCAATGGAGTGGATAAAAACTGCCCCCAGTCTGGGCATAGGGATATATTCAGATAACAGCTGAGATACCAAAACGTTGATTGATGTGTGATCTTCTTCCCTGTCCAAAAGATAAAGGATCTGGAAGGACTGACTTAAAATGATGTTGTCTGGAAGGGGTAGAGAAGCACCGACACAAGTACCGTCTTCTGCCACTGCTGTTGTCTTCTTCGCCCAGCAGCCCTCAGACACAGCTGAGAGCTGGAGCAGTTTCTCTCTGGACTCTCCTGTCCATCACCCACTTTGGGCCAAAACACAGCATCTGCTGAGCATGTGGGAAATGTTCCTCTGGCTGTGTGAGAGCGAGTGTGGGTTTTGGGTCACAGGGAAGAGAGTCTTTCGCCCTGTTTTTCATGCAGTCACAGAAAGCTTGAGACTCATTGTGTTGAGGCTACCCCAGCCGAAAACTTGCCCACACAGGCTGCCTGTGGTGCAGATGTTCTGGCTGTGGTACTTTTTCAGAAGTTTGGTGTGTGTGACTTTCAGTTCATACTTATCATTTGACCATCACCAGAACAGGAAGAAAGGTTTGGCTTTTTTTGTTGTTGTTTTTCTTTTTCCTTCTGATGAATATTGTGACACGATAGCTTGAATTATCAGAGTATCATACAGTGTGCTGCAGATAGTGGCTTAATGATGTAACATCCCTTCACAGAAAGCAACCCAAATACCTGGAAGTTAGATTGAATGTGATCAGATAGCACTAGGTCACAAACTGGCCTTTCTGGCTCATCTCATGTGAGCCTGTGCGATGAGATTTTCAAAAATCAAACTCAACAGGGAAATATTTCTTCCTGTATTCAGTCATTAGCAGAGAAATAGCAATCGTACAGTACTAAGATTATCCAGCAGTAGAAAGAACATCCTAATCCCAGACATGAGAGACAGGATGTCCATTAGGAATGGTAGCCACTGATCAATAGTCTAATTTAGTGTAGAGAGGTTTTATTGCTTTGGGAGCTGGAAGGAGAAGAGGGAGGTATTGAAGTGTCTTCAGTTCTAGTCCTGCCTCTGTCGCTGATGCACCCCAAAGAAAAACTGGCTGACTCCACTGCTTTTCCATAGCCATAGGATCAAGCAATAATTTTAAACTATCAGACCATTATGTATTTTGAATGTGCATTTGATTGTGTATGGGGTGGCATAAAGCAAGAAAATCCATTTTTGACAATGTCAGGAGTAAGCTGACATTTGCCTGCAGTTTGTTTCGGATCAAATCCAGCAAATTTCTAGGCCATCAGCAAAGAAAATAACAATGAAAATTTTTTGTTAGACATTTAATGTAATTTCCTTCTTTTTTTGTAATTAAAAAAAAAAGTATAGGGATGAAATTCCAAAGCAGGACTTAAAAATACCTGTACTTTCTACAAATATGCAAATATTTTCTACAGGGTATTTTAATGTTTTCAGAACACCTCTGTCCCCCATTGCTCTCCCATGCTTCTCAGAAATGAGACTTCAAACCGGGAGCTGGTGAAGTGCATCACCTTCAAGAGTGAACTCGGCTGCCAAAGGTTTTTCTAACCAGATGAAGGGGTAAAAGTTGCTATTATTACACGAACTAGCTAATTAAGAGTGAGCATTACCAGTAAAACCTTTACGTGCTGGGATTTCTCTGGGAGTCAGGCAATCACATGAGTGGGAGGTGGCAGGCAGGGTGCTGGCACGCCGTGGCTCTTGCTCCTGCTCTGCCTCCTCCCAGGAATTGCTTCCTGTCTAAAGCTCGGGGAGGGCATGTCTAACTTAACGCAGGGAAAGTGATAAAATGTTGGTAGCAGAGCCTAATAGATTTTCAAGGAGATTGAGCAGGAGCCACGGAAGGTAGCAGTGAGGCATGGAAAGCAAAAGTACGCCAGGCCTCGTTTAATTATCTTTTTCACACTGCATTAATCATCACAAAAACAGGATTATGCCTATTTTTACATCACTGTTGGAGGGTAATACAACTGTCATTTTGTGCACTGTCTGTCATTAGCAACTGTTAAATTAAATGTTTGAAAAGTAAAATAATGAAGTCAGACTGCTCTTTTGACCTATTTTTCACCAAGAACTTTTTCCCCTTTGACCTCTGAATCTGGATTTCCCTTATCAAATCATCTTGCTTTCCCCAGCCCCGCAGCCACCCCAGTATTTGTCGTTCCCATGACCTCTCTCTTCAGCTGTCTGGTATTATGTGGTGGTTTGACACAGTAATTTTTTTCTTCCTGCAGCATCTCTAACTCCTTCACTACAGAAATCTTCCTCCTTCTCTGGTTGCTCTTCCAGCATCTCTGCTGGTGCCTCCTGTGACCACAAGTTCCAGGTTCCCTCGGTGTCTGCTCTGGGGCTTGGCTCAGACCCTGTCCCACCACCTCAGTGGCCATGGCCCAAGCCTTCATCCCTCCCTTGTACGCTCTCCCTGTTAATGTCTCTGTTCCTTGTAGGTGTAAAAGGTCCCTTACGTGCATATTCCCACTTGTCTCTCTGCTTCTCTTTAGTTCTCCATTCCTATTTTTCCCTCTAACTTCTTCACTCTCCTCCTCCTCTGTCGCTGCTTCCTCCTTTTTGCCTCCACTCTTGAAATAATTTAAATCACTCAATTTTTTTGCTGTGGTCTCTATCCGGATGCAGCCATGATTCGGTGCTTCTAAAAGAGGCACAGAAATTTGGCTTCCTCTATGCTTAGAGTCTGCTTTAATGATGTGGGATCCTTTCTCACCCCCACAAGGGCAATAAATGAATTATGAAGTTAGATATACCTGTTACTACACTTGCATAATTATTCTTCCTACACTCTGAGAGGTAGAGGTTCTGTATTAAATTTAACTATACAATTGTCTCAAGGGTGTCTCAGGCTGACTGTTGCAGCAAAACATGCAGCTTTAGGTGTTCTTAAAAGACTGACCTTGCACTTCACCAGGAATTCCCTTGGTCTAAATGTATGGGACAGGGCTGAAAAAAATAAGTGCATGGTGTCCTCTTGGGTGGAATTTATTCTAAGCTTTTCCACTCCTTATACTCCTGAATCAGTACAAACCCTGTCATATTGCTCACCTGCACACACCTGTGCTTGCTCTGTATTAGCTCTGCCTTGGAGGTACAGAGGTGTGAGAATTGCAAAGTTAGGCAAAATTCCAAGCTGATGTGTAAGACGCTGGGTTTTTTATGGGGGTGAAATGGTAGGACGTAAGTCTGAAATCCAGACTATGACAATTTCCAGTGATTTAAGGGTACTAAATGAATCAGATCAGTCACAGCTCCGGTTTCAGAGGAATGTGCAGGTGTATATCATCCCACATTAACATCCCCTGACTGTGATCAGTCTTTATCACCCGAACCTCGACCTGAACAACAGACAATCGACTGCAGCTGTTTCTACTTTACTAATTTGATCTACCTAAGGAAACCACTCTTGCAGGAACTCTAAAGATGAAAAATAGCACCAATTATATTCTCTAATACAATTGATTTCTTAGTACCTGTGTGTACAGTTCTGATTCTGTACAATTCTACTGCCAACTCAGTAAGAAGTGATTTTATGACGGTCTGAAAACTTTCTTTCCAAAGACTTTGTGTGAACACACTGCAAAGCTATGTACGTAGGCAGACACTTCACAACTGGATAAATAAGATTAACTGTATTCAGACCCAAAATTTTACCCATTTTTACAACAGTGGGTCAAACAAATGTAGCAAGACTTCTTTTTGATTCTTGTCTTTTCCATTTTTGTGTGCTCCCATGTGCAACCTTCATTGCAGTTGGCACTGAAGGCAACTCTGCTCTTCAGCTGCTGCACCTACAGCAAAGGTATTGTGAGGCTCTCTCAGAACAAAAAAAACCTGTGTTCATACAGTAACTTATAGTACAGTGTAAAAACCAGCATATTTTAAGGTTAACCAAAGCATATCCCTTTTCATGCCGTTGAAAAGTCACCTCTGGAACTCACTGACACAACAGCATAGCCTCCATTGGGCACAGTTACAGAGGTATGTATTATAACATTTAAGTTTATAATTCAGGATTTTATAAAGGACCTAAACCTTGCTGTTTCATTCAGGAAATCAGTATCTGGTTCTGCTCTGAAGAAATGTCTGTGCAAGTTACTAGGTTACTCCACCAGGTCGCTTCAGCAGGTATTTTTCACCTTGCTCCAGAGAAGGGTGGGAGGATCTAGCAACTGATGAAGACAGGATAGCAGACAAGATGGAGCTTTGGCTTGATTCCATATGATAATTTCAGTGTAATTGTTTTGCCTTTAGGCTGCTGTATCTGATTAGACCAGTCTCTCGCTGATCCAAGGTTAGGAGAATGCAAAACCACTGTAAGTGTTGTGCTAAACACAATGCAGCCAGACCAAATAATCTGGGCCAGTTACCCATGCAGATCTGCAGATAGAGGCACACATGCAGTTTTGCATGAGGAACATAACACACAGTAGCTCCAAATTTGGGAGGAGGATTAATAATTTGTTAAGATAAAAGTTGTGGTCTCTACAGTAGGTTGGGTAATCATATAAATAAATGTAAAAGTCCATTTTAGAGCAGCCTTCTTTTAATACTAATTGGATGCAAAAATCTTATCACATTAGTAACCTTCATACCTTTATAATAAGTCTTTTATTGTATTAGCCAGCTTGGTTTTCACTAATATGATACGAAAGACTTGCTAATATATTAGGAAAGTCACTAACACTATTAATTTACTAGATAAATTACTTCTCTATCTTGGAACTTTAAATGAAATGGAATTCACTAATCCTAATTGGTTTGCCTTCTACCAGAATTATTTCCCATTAGTTCAGCATGTTTTCTTTTTTCATACTTGAACAGAAGAGATTTCTTAAACTCAAAGCCTTGGGGTACAGTATATGGGTTTATTAATTATCAGGTATTCATTCAAGGGGGTTAATTAAGCAATAACTTTCCATTGACTGGAATATACAAAGGAATAAAAGGCTTGACTTGTCCTGCTGATTAAAGCACTGAGGCCGTTGTGTCATCATTTTGCTCCATTTGGTTGTGGGGGAATAAAGATTTTTCCACTATTTAGCACAGAGCTTGGAGCCCCCATTCCTTATGTGTAGAAACTTTGTTGGTTTGTTGATTTTTGTCCTTTTTTCCCTTTCCATCTCCGCCTGGCAATGGAGGTTGTGACCTTCCCTCGTATCTGTGGATCTTGGTGCTGTTACCCATGTTTTTGTCACACGAAGACTTGAGAACTGCAATGCAGTAACGGGAGCTAAATCCCCTTGGAAATGAGGAGCTGGTGCTGAAGGCAGCATCCTGCTGAGTAAGTCGGGTATCTCGTTGCAAGCATGACAGTTCTGCTGAGGGGTTGGTACTTGGCCGTGTACTGGCTTCCAGGCAGAGTTTATGGTGTTGGCTTTGACGTTTGGGCCTAATTCAAACCTTTTTGGAATCAGTGGAAGGACTCTCCATGTACTTCAATTGATTTTGGATCGGGCCCAGCAGTGTTGGAATAGCTTGTCTGTGTGAGAGACACCCTCTCCTCTCTGGGGACATTGCCTCATCGTTTGAGAGGAGCAACGTGTCAGCTAGAAGAGCTCCTTTTGGGAAGGGGAGTGAGCTGCTCTCAAATGAGGACTTGAGACTCTTGCAAGGGTTACTTTGGTCTTGCACTCACCGTGCAGGAACTGGAATCTGTTGGCTTTTAGGACATACTTTTGAGAAGTGGATTCTTTGAGGGCGTAAATTAGTATATTGGAATAGGTGGAAGAGAAAGGGGGTTTTCCTAGAGCTTCCCCAGGTCCCACTGAACTCCATTTCATGTAACAGCCTCCCCGGGGCCGTGACAATCTGTTTTAATTAGAGCTGTCTCTGAGTATCTCTTGATTATGCTGAGGAATGGGGCTCCACTGAGAATTCAGCTGACCCAAGCTGTGGGAGCGCAAAGGCCGTCGTTGCGCAGGCCTCCCACGTACCCTCATTTGCACTGTGTGAGGCTCCAGCCCAAGCCAGCTCGCTGCCGGCCGGGCTCTGGAATCCATTTATAAAAGCTTGTGGTTGTGTCTGTGTGTTGGTAAATGCATATGATGCACTGGCTGGGACTGGCTGAAACTGCCGCTCGCAATCAGCCCTGCATCACTGACTCAGCGCATCCCAAAGCCTGAGCACATCTCTGCCCAGGGGAAGCACGGCTGCTCCCCACCACGCCCGGGAAGGTGGGGCCTCCGGGTACCAGCCAGGAGCCCACTCGTCCCAGGCAGGAAAAGAGAAGGAGGTGGAGCTGCAGGCTGGAAAAATGTGTGATATTAGAGTGACTGCTGAGTTTATTCTCCAACAAGCGTTAGCTTGCTTTCCTTCTTGATTGTTTTGGTGATTGTGGTAAAGTACAGATGTTATGCAATGGTAGGACTGGTAACACTGGCCACTGCCAAGTGTAATGCCAGGAGTCATTTATAAGCTTCCCCAGCAATGAGCTCTGTCAGCACATGCTTCACCTCCTTGTTGCCATTACAGGCACCACTGCTGAGCCGAGCTGTGCTGTGACTGAGATGCACCTTCCACACCAGTCTGGGAGAGAAGCTTCTTGCCCCCATGAAACCACTGTGCTGTGCCTTTGCCATGCTCTGTTAACTCTTGCAGATGAGCTCTGCAGCCCAGCTAGAGAAGCCAAAATTCCAGCATCACCTTACCAAGAGGGACGTTTTGGTGAAATGAAAAGGTTTCGAAATCCCAACAAGAAAGTCTGTAAGATTGCCTTGAGTGCTTGAAATAATGTATGTATGCATATATCTAGGTATACCTGTATAATTGCATGAGCCAAATGACTTGCTTTGGCTTGCTTATCATTCTAAGACATAAAACAGGTAATCTAGCTTTATTTGACACCTACGATAATCATCCAAGAAAATGAGAGGCTCTGTAATGGAGGTCTATAAACAGGTCTTGCAGGTCATTCCCACCAGCTGGCTCTGCACACCAGGGCTCTATGGAAACGTGACTATAAACACTGTGTTGGATCAAGAGCTGCTCTACTGACAGAAGAGACGAACACTAAAGCAGTACAAAACTGAGTAAGTCTCAGAAAATGATTCACTCTCTTAATTAATTTTCCATTTTGGTTGGTGGAATGCCCTTAGGTGGCTGCAGTGGGCTCGTTTCTTCTTTCTGGGCAGAGTTCACCTTTGCAAAAGGACTGGGAAACTCTCCTCTCCCACCCTCCACGCACTGAGAAGCCCAGGCAGGATCCTTTAAGGGAATATTTTCCTCTACCCAAATCATTCTGATTCACACTAATTTCTTAAGGCACAATCACATGCAGCTCAGAGGCTTATTTAATTGCCAGTGCACTGGTATGCTGGGAAGCCTGTAGCCTTGCTTTGTTAAGCAATGCCCCTTTCCCATCTCGTGGAAAGTATCCCCAAGTGCAGTTTTCTGTCCTGACAGCCCCCAGTAAAAGCAACCGTATGTGTGAGCAGCCCTTCTTGCGAAAGATGCAGCTTTTCCAGCTGCCTTGTGATGGGATTCTTCATCCCCTGGGTGAGCCAAGCACTCATACAATAAGGCAGAGCAGGGGAGCAGAGTCAGGCATGCATTCCCTATCCATGCAGGATCCAAATGCCCACGGTGTGCCATCTTGTGCCAGGACAGCCAGAGCAAATTCCGTGCCAGCCTTTGCAGAGTGCTTTTATGTCAGCTTTGTGTGGTTGTCCAAATTCAGTAGAAACAGTTTGCTTGCTTTCTTTCGAGTAATAACACATTGAAGGCTCTGCTCCAGCCGTTTCTCCTGTGATTTACAACTACACCCTTAGTCACAGTTTTCCCACTGAAATCCTTTACTCAGATCAGGAGATAGGATGAAAGGAGCAGAAAGAGCCCCCATGTCATGCCCCGGGCCATCCTAGGGAGGCGACAGGCGATCCTCAGCCTTATCTCTCCCAGGTCTTCCCTTACGATATGCTTGCAGAAGTGACTGAGCTGGGGAGAGGAGCTGGAGCAACATGAGGTAGATGTGTAGGAGGTTGCCAGTGGGGTTGTTCCAGCCTATGCTGGGAGTCACCTTGACCCAGAGCTACAAAGGAAATGTAAATCTGAATTTCTTCTTTCCATTTCTGCCCCACAAACTGTATGGCATAAAATGTATCACTTTCTTATTTTCAAATAGCTTTTCTATATGCATTATTAATGTAACTAAAACCCAAACCCTCAATTTATCACTCCCTGGATACTTGCACTTAGAAATGTGTGTTATATCATTGCCTGTTTAGAGATGGTGTTAAGTTCTAGCTTGAAAACAAAGGTGTGGTGTTGGGAACTGTATCGTTCCTGAGAGGACACCAAAGTAAAGATTTTTTTTTCAAGACAGAAGTGTGTAAGGGTCTCCCCTGATACGGGTGTAGAGGGACATCAGGGCAAAGAGAGGGCATGGCCCATTTTACTCTTTACCACCAGGCAGGAGTTACAATTAGGCTGCTTCTGCCATTGAGCTTGCATTAATGTGATTTGATTTTTCCTCCTTCCAGTATTTTACTGATAAACATCAGTTTAAAACCCAAAATGTAGCCCATTAATAAATCATAGATATTTTGTCCTATCACGCTTTCATCTGGTTAAGCCTTAAATTTCTACTGCCCTGAGGAAGACTTTGATTAGGGCTCCATACAGTGCCAGAGATGGAAGGTTTATGTAGCTGGGGGTTTTTAGCAAAACATCAGAAGCTTTAGGGTTTCACTTTGCTCCTGAGAAAAGCTGCTGGCAGAAGAACAGGTTCTCAGAGTCAGACTGACAGAAAAATTACTGACACCCCTAAGAAACCAGGTAGGGACTGCAGTTTTGACCTGATGAGGATTTTAACGTCAAGATTCCCATGGAAGCCATGTGAAGTCAATGTTGCCACTGATTTCTAAGGACTCTGAGGTATACCCCGTAGGTAATGATCTCACAGGCTCTTCACAACCTGTCTTAGATGGATTTGAACAGGAGATCTGCGCTAAAGGGAAAGGCGACATGATTCCCTTTCCCTCTGAAGAGGAGAGAAGGTGCAGAGTACGCAGTTGTGGGCTTATCTACAGCTTGGTGTGGCCACAGGACAGAGACTACCCACTGCAGGGACCTATGAGGGGTCTGCCACCTGCCCAGGCATTTGTCCCCACGAGGGCTCACCCTGAGCAAGGTGTGCTGCAGTGGAGTGACCTGGAGTCACCAGTGCTTTGGAGCCCATCATGGTCCATGCAATGCAGGGCTGGAGGCCACAGCGTCTTGAGTCCCAGTCTCTCTTCTGCCAGGGAGGAAAACAGCTCTTTAGAGGCTGAGGGATGGGAGCAGACCAGCGTTCACATGTCCAGCCTGTGGAGGTCTGTGCCTTCAGGCAGGAATCACACAAGATAGTTGAGTTGAAATTGGGAGAAACTGCTCCAGCCGCACTCTGTGGTAGGGTGTGAAGTTTCATTTCTAACACCTAGAACCTGCACTCGACTGTACTTGGGAGAAGCCGCCTGTTCAACTCTGGGCACTGTCAGCAGGGCCAGGATTCGCCTCCCAGAATTAACAGTGTCAGGATTTCGGTGTGCCAGGCAGCAAAGGGGTCCCTTCTCCAAACATCTGCCCCCAGCACCCCACTAGAGGAGAAAAATATGAGCATAGGGAATTAAAGTGACGGCCCCTGTGATCTGGCATATGTCACTGTCTCTGAGGCTGATTTAACTGGGCAGCAGGTAGAAAAGACAAATATTCACTAGAGGAGCTGGAGAAATGGAGGCAAGGCAGAATGAGATAAAACCTCTTCGAGAGAGTGTTTTACAGTGTGGTTCCTTGGGGGGGCTGGGAAGGAAGGAGAAAGTTCACCATAAATGGAAAAAGGCTTGAACTATAATTAATTTACCTTGTCTGAGCTTTTTACCACATTTCCATGCATGAGAAAAAAATGCACCAAAACTCACATGTTCTTTATTTTTAAAGTACACAAGAGATAACTGGTTCACAACAGATTAATTTGGCCATATATTTTCTCAGAGTATGGAAGCGCTTGTGATGGACTTCAGCTTCAGATGAAATAACCAACCCAGACTGAAAGGGCATTTATTGGAAAGGCAATATGAAAAAAGAGGCTGCTGCTGTCTGAACTGCCTGGCTCCTGCAAATTAACAACCTAAAGGAGAGGTTTTCTTGGAAATCTGTAGGAAGAAGCTAAGCTCCACTGCTTGCACTGAGCCAAATGGGCTTCAGGAGCAGTGAAGGCAGCTCCCTTCCCAAGGCTGCTGGTCACTCAAAGTTGATCAGGGATGTGACAATCAACCCAGGTTCTCTCTGGCTCATACTTTGCCAAAAAGAGTTTGAGAAATCGGCCTATGTTTACTGTTTCTAGCACCAGCTGTAGGAGATCCCAGCTCAGTTACCTGTGTGGGTTCTGCATGCCTGTACCAAATGTAACTTGTGCTCTCACAATGGGGTCAGCAACAGGAGAGACACTGAAAGATTTGATCAGCCTGAAGCCAGAACTCACATAATCACTTTTGCTATGTAGAAACTAAAGTTGATAAAAATGACAGGATTCCAGTGAAGGTCTGAAATATCCCCAGATCCAAGGATTCTTGGATTAAGGGCTGGAGTCTGCTAAGAAATGGAGGTTAAATTTTCTAAATTTCTTGCTCTTTCCCCTATGCAGAAGGAAAAGGTTTGGAAGGAAGCAAACTATATGTATATATATACTTCTGCAGCCTAAGAGCTGGTTTCAGTTCTGCATACTTTTGTGTAGAACTCAATAAAATGCATTTGCAAACATAATTACAGATGCAGTGATGTCCTCTAATAATGGATTATATAAAGCATGTTATGAAATGCATTCATATCAACTTCTTGGCAAATTATACTACCTACTATAACCAGGTGTTATAAAAACAATTATGGGTCTGTGGGAATTACTGACACAAACTATGTACCCTTTAAATAAAATAAAATTTCAGGTAGCTGTAAAAGGTGCTGTAGAGGTTGGTGGAGTTATTTTGGACATGCTGGAGCCAGCAGAACAGGAGGGGAAGCCATTCTTGGGGAAAGCGTGATGATAAATGGCGCTTCAATGTGTGTTGGCTGACTCTTGGCTCAAGGCCTACAGGTTAATCCAGCTGTCCTTGTGTGCCCCAATATTTTGTCCTGGTTGTAATCCCAAATTCCCATCAAAATATGCAGCTGTTTGCTCACCTAAGTAATGAATGAAAAATAATTAAGACCCTAGTCCTGAATTATTACCAAGCATTTATGAAGTTGCTTCAATTTGCTGGATTCCCACATGAAGGCTTTATTTGAAGCCTTTTCAGTTGAATGGAAATTTACTGTTGAATTGGGCAATCTCTGGATAAAGTCTTGGTTTAATTTTGTGAGATTATTTCTTTAGGGCAGAAGGGATGTTATTCTGAGTTATTAGGTTGTGTATTTTGCTGTGTCATGAGAAAAACAAATGGATTTCTCCTTTTACTTCCTCATCACTAAAAACAGCCTCTAGTAAAAGATAAGCAGAACCAGTACAGATAAAAAGGAAGCCCCTTCCCTTTTCTCCCTGCACTGAACCTTTACCCAAAATCTTTTTTTTTTTTGTATGGTTCCTGTTGTTGTTCATTTATTTCCTAGTTCTGCCTAGGACAGGGAGCACAGTCACAACCACACAAGTTCCAATCATCGTGTTTCTTTGCTATTCAGAAGAAACCTTCCCCAGTCCATTTGTGTTTGCAATAACGGGTGTTTGGGCAGTGTGAGAAAGCAAATAGTGCGTGCACCATGGGTACCACATCAGTGAACTGCAGCTCAGTTTAAGGATGCAGCTGCAGAAACACACCCCTCAATATATCAGATGCAAGTTTTTGAGGATGAAATGTACCATACAGTAGGCCCAAAGCCCAGCTCTCTGGAACCAAGGACCTGCTTGCAAATGAGTGAAATGCCCTTTCAAGCTGCTTTTCTGCATATTTTCCCTATGAAATCCAAGTAGATTATGGTGCATAACCACTGTTATGCAGACATGAGATGGGGATGCAGCTGGGACTATGCTTAGACACAGAAATTGAGATTTATTTCCATGTAAGCAGCTACCCTGATAATTTGCAAGTACATCTTTTCTCCAAGGACATGAAAGCACTTCACAAATATTGTTGGAGGCTCAGAATGTTCTTGCACTTAAGTAAACTCATTCTTATAGAGGTTAAGTGATTTATTTGAGGTTTCTCAGTAAATCAGAGGTAGAGGTAGGAAGTGAAACAAGATCATGACTGCAAATGACATCCTTTAACCTTTGGAGGTGCTACTGTGTACAAAGGCCTGACCCCACCAGCCTCACTCATATGAGCAGTGTCTCTGAAGTTAATGGGATGACTGGCGTGAGAAAAGGGCTGCAGTATTTGCCTCTTTAGGCCTTTCTCTGTGAAATGTTTAATATTTCCCCAGAGGCCTGTTTGGCTTCACCTCCTACAGAGTGTCTTATAGCAACAACAACAACAGCAACAGAAAAGTCAATTCCATTTTCTTCCTTTAGTGCTTAAAATCACGGTCCAAGGCGAGCACTCTCTCTGGGCAGGCGCTAAGCCACGGGGACCTGAAGAGAGTTGATGTTTCTTGGAAATGGTTTTTGACTTCTCTGCTTTTCTCCTTCACAGGGAAAGAAGAGATTTTGGGACACAGTATGGACCTGCACATTTCTCAGCTGGTAAAAAAATATAGTCCATATTTCTTCTCAGCAAAAGTTTGGCAATATCCCAACTTCAGCAATCATGAAGACTAATATGTAAGAAAGACTGCACTAAAAATATAATGTGAAAATATATCTTTAATAAAATGAAACCAGAATTCCCAAATTCTTTTTTCTTCCTCTGCAGAAAAAAAAAAAGTTTGTGGCTACAAGCCACTTTTTGTGTATTTAAGTCTCTGTGCTTCTTATTCCACTTCTTTAACAGGCTTGAAATGAATGAAGAGGTAGCAGACGCGAGAGTGACATAGGCAGTAAATTATGTAAGTTCTATAAATGTGTGGCAATGGCAAGCAGGTTTCAACGCTAATGCAGCCAGCAGAGATTTCTGCCATTAGGGAAGAAAGGAGGGAACCTGCAGCATCTGAAGAGAAATGGGCTCACCGGCTCCAGCGCCCGCTCCAGCCTGCAGAGCGGGGAGCCTGCCACATTCAGGAAAGGGGAAATGACTCCTGAAACCTGCACAAGTGACAATTCCCCGTAGCTTGAACTTCAGTGACAAAGGGAAAGAGATCATTAACCAAGAGCGAGGAGAGTTTGTGGAGGAGAGAAGAGAAAAGGGGAAAAGGAAAAAAAAAAAAAAACGCTCTTTAACTCTGGAGTTTTTAAAAGTGCCCTTGTTTGTTTTCTTGGCAGAGGAGCGGAGCGTTTGGCACCCATCCTTGGAAGGTGGCCCAGCCGTACAAACGCTGGGGTTGGCCCTTTCCACGCTGTTGCTAAGCGGATGGCCCAATAGCCGGCGGGGCCCTCCGCGCCCCACCCGTGCTCCGGCCGCATCCAGGCTCCAGCCCGCCTGTATTAAAAGCTTCTTTTCTCCCACTTGCTAATAATAATAATTCAAAAAAAAAAAAAAAAAAAAAAAAAACAAAAANCCCACCCCCCCTTCCTCCTTTTTTCTTTTTTAATAACTTTATCAACTCCGAACCCCAGGATGATTTGTGTGTTTCATACTCTCTCTGTGCTTTTACTCTCGGTTAGAACTTGGATCCTTTCCATTTCTCAGTTAAAAACTCTTTTTTTTTCTTTTTCTTTTCTTTTTTTTTCCCCCGCTCTTTTTCCCCCCAGTTGTTTGTGGTTTTGCATGAAAGGGCATTGTTAACTCTTTCACCACCCGGTTGGAAAGGGCTCTCTTGGCTTCACTGTTTTAGGTATTTCTGGAAGAGCAGAATAAAATGCTGGGTTTCAAAAACACAGACTGAAAAAAGGAGACCAGTGATGAAAAAGATTTACATTGAAACTGCTGCTGTAGGATAACCCCAGCTAGAAAAGCAGAGCCCCTGTTGTGGATTTACAGGAGCCCTCACCAGTCCTGCAAGGCACAGGATGAGGCCATTCCAAGCTGGTGCCCAAAAGCATCTATTTAAGGGGCAGAAGGTGAGAGACTTGGTAAAAGCATGGGAGGAGGTGACTGTCCTGGCTGCTCTGCATGGAGAGGGGAGCCAGGCCACCGTGTGCTGCTGCTGGACAGGGCTGACACCCCTTCCTGGCTCAGTGTGCACACAAAGCCTTGCTTTTGGGTGAAAAACTGGAAGTTCTGGGCTTTTTTGCTGCCTAACTACAAAACAAAAAGGAAAAGGTGCACTTTTGCACTGAGGCTGTGTTAAATGCCATGTCGCGCTTGCCTGTGGCTGAACGGGAAGTCCTCAACACACCAGGGACACACATAAATCGTGGGAAAAATTCTGGGCAAATTCTTCCTGGAAGTTGTAAAACGTTGAGGATTAATTTTCGCTGTTGTCCATAGGACATGAGGGACTGGGAAGTTGGCATCTGTCATTTAAACCATTTTTTTCCCCTCCTCATCTCCAGCTGCAGTTGCAGACAGTAGGGATGGTCTCTCTCCTGTGGGGAGGCTGGGCTGGGTGCGCATGTCCACGCCTGCACTGCTCCGAGAGCTTTCCCAGCTGAAGTTCTGAAGCTTTGAGGGAATGCTAGAAACAAGGATGACTTCAATATTTGGCAGCAGCTAGGATAAGTTATCTTTTTCCTTTAAAATAGAGCATGTTATGCAAGCAGGTTTTATTATAATTCTGGGTATTTATTATTTCTGTAGATTATAAAATAATCTTCTTGGAACCAATAGGAATGTAAATTTAGTATTTCATGCTATTTGTGAATTAAATAACACAGCATTTCTTGTATACCTTCTCAAAGCACATGAAAAATCCCCTCTTATATTTGCACACCCTGTGGTAATTAGCAAGTAGTATTTTTCATTTTTAGACTTGAAAAAACACTTTTTGTATTGGTTAAAACAAGTGTATATTTTTTTCCAGCATCCTTCCCAGTATGATTGCTGTTCCTGAATGTTTCTATGCATGTTACCATGTATGTTTGTTTTGCCTGTTAGTTCAGTTTTGTAGAACAAATGGAGAAAATGAAAATATAGATTTTTAACCGCAACAAGATTCCCTGCAGACAGGATTTTTTTGTACAGCTATAGAAATGCAGCAGCTCAGAGGAAGAGCACAGCATGTAATTCTACATACATCACAGCCCTTTTTTATTACTCTTACCACAGCAGCTGAATGGAGAATTACAAAAACTGTGTCCCTGATTCTGTAAAGATTTTAAAAAGAGGCTTAACTTTAGGCATACAGGTAACTTCAAAGGGAATTAAGTGAAAATGGAAGATGTGAGTATTTCATGATAGATGAATGCATTAGAGAAAATGATCTATACAAAACTTCATCCAGAAGTTCTGGAATTACGTTAATTGACCTTGGTGAGCTAAACAAAAGCTCAGTCGAAATTATTTTCAGAATTTAAACCCAACACTTTTGCAAAATAAAACCCAGTGTAATGGATATTCCTATTATTGCACATCTGCTGGTTTTCTATAGGCAAAGGGTGAAATCCAGCACTGCGGAAGGGAGTGGGAGCATTGCCACCGATTTTACTGATGCCAGAAATTTGCCCAAAACACTTACACTTCCTTTGGCTCTGAGTTTTCTTTTATCAACTCTGACATCATTTTCTCATCTCCGCTGTCACATTGCATGGGGTGCAAGACCATTTTAAAATTAACAGTGGGCTTGAGCTGCAGAGCACAGCTCATCGGTCAAACCTCTGAATCCATCTGACAGAGTTTGATCAGGTGTTTCATTCCTGCACAGACACACCTCTTCCCACACTCACAATTTTGTTGGCACACCTGTTGTGACCCAGGTGGGAAATTCTGTGCATTTAGCAAGTCCTGGTCTGGTGGGGCAAATTAAACATCAATTTTGTTTCACCATGTAGGAGCAAGCTATGTCAGATACTGCACATCACTTTATGATCATGCTAAAGCCACTGCGACAACAAGCCGCCTCAGCAAGCTGTCATTTTAATGTTTTATCCATTTTCTTTTTGTGTGCGTTTGCTCCACATTTCAGCGAAGCCTCATCTCCCCTGCCCACCGCCATCGGCTACGAGGCTGCAGCAAAGCCCCGTCTCGAACATGTCACATAGAATGAACCGGGAAAACTCCGCACAAAACGTTCTGAACGCTGGCTTCCAGAGGAAAATTCCCTCCCGGTCACAAAGAGAGGAGGACAAGCGAGACAGTGGTAGGTGACACCTGCACAGGGGCGGCACTCAGCCTCCTGCAGCCAGGAGCGTTATCCTGGTGGTTTTCCGTGGGACACGGACACGATCCCCGTGTGGCGGCTGCAGCGGGAACCCCTCTGTGCCTCACTGCCACAGCTCTGTGGGATGCCCGTGCCCATTTATCACTTCAAACTAAGCTGAGCAGCTCCACTGTAATACTGCAAATTACAGGCCTTCTAGACCATAATTTTAAAGCACTTAAGCTTGTGTTCTCTTTTAGCTTTTTATTCATCTAACTAGTTAAGGTTCTGAAGACCTAACCTAGTTCCCATTAAGACAAAGAAGGGGATTCTTTTCCCTGTGAAGTGTTATACACCAGGAAGCCAAAAGCTTTGGTGTTTGCCTCAGACGTGTATGTTACTGGCATTAACAGCTCAACCTATAGATTTTTCTTCATCAGTGGGGAAGTTTTATTCTTATCCCCATTTTACAGGATGAAATCTCTTATCCAGTAAAGTATGTGAGCATGTGCCAGTTTCAACAGAGCTGGTGGAATATTTCCAGGATAGACTGCTTTTGCCAAAAGTGCAATTTGAAGTGGAAAACTATTCACAAATTCTAGTTGAATGTAATGCAGACTTTCGTCAGAAAGAAAATCAGGGGAAATACCTTTCTCCGGGTAAATGTTTCATTTCAGTATTTTCACAATAAATGATATAATTTTCACCTTTCTTATACCACTTTGTTTTCAAGGTTAACCATTTTTCTTCATTATTATTTTAAAAATAATATGGTCAATTGAATGTTAGTCTTCTCAGTAAGAGAGTGAATTGTCACTTCTCAAAGTTTCATTTTGATGTTTTGAAATGGAGGGTTAGCTCAGCTAGAGTTTTTGTTGTTTAAATTTTAGGTTAAAAACAATATGAAAACTTCCATTCTAGATCAAGCAACACAATCTGGGCTGACCCAAAATGAAACTTGGGGGGGGCTTTTATGTCTCTTCCACCAACACATTGTGTGTTTGAGGTTGAACCTCACCTGAATCATTTTTCCAGTTTGCTGTTCAGCCACCAGACTGAAGGGAACACGTCTGTACAGCTCCGGCTCCAGCAGTTTAACAGCTCTATTGTTTTCACTTCACTCCTGTGAAACTACCTGTGCTGGGATACAGCCACGTGGCTTTGAGCCTCCCTGAATCGATGCCCAAACAAACTTTTGGGAAGTCAAATCAGGTGATGGGCAGAGCCCAGGGGGGAGCCCCAGAGTCCTGGCTGGCCCTTTGGTGCTCCGAGTTCAGGACCCTTCTTATCCTCCAGGTTTCCAGAGCTCCACACAACACATCTGGATTAAGAAGGAAGGATAGGGGCTGAAAGAGGAATTATTTTCTTTCGCAGCTTTCAGTGCTTATGACCCAAATTGGGGAAGTGTGTAAGCTGAAAGAAATGCCTGGGCGGATTTGAAACTGAGATCAGGACTACATTTTTCAGTGGTTCTTATATTAGTTTAAAACGTTCTTCTCCCTCTTATGAGCATAACTTCTTTTAAATAAATACACAGATAACTTATTCTAGTTGCCAAGAGTTTTCCCATCCTCTTGTAACAGCTCCTCATAATAACGCAAAATAAGCAATAAAATAAAAATGAGTTGAAATAATTTTTAATGACTACTTTAAGAATTAGTCTGTTCAGGGAACAGCAGGAACAGCAAAGACATAAATTTAAACATATACCTCTAAATAGCATAATTACCTTTTAAGTTTCAAACTGTACACACACAAAGAAGAATTCCAACTAGCCAAGAGAGAAGGAAACAGGATCCAAAGGATGCTTGCTACACACCAAAATGTTTTCCACCAAACTAAGTTTTATGAACTTCCCAATGCCAGGCGATATGTATCTGCAGCTCACTCATACTGCCTTAATTTGTTGCTCTGTGTGACAAGTTGTAGTCTGATCTAGCCTGACATGCCATGGTATGCACAGCACACATATATCATGATAAGACAGTTGAAAACCAAAGACAAACAGCCCCAAAGAGAGAATTAAATAGCACGATCCAGCAGCGGCCTGCTTCCATCAGAGGTAGGCTATTTGAAATGGCACACCTTCCACTTGCAAGTAAATAAATACTGATTGCATGCTGTAGCTGGGAGTGAAGGAGATAACACAGTGTTCCCACGGACAACTTTTTGTTTCTTCTCCTCCGTGTGTATCAGTTACATTCTTTTTAATGACATCCTTTTTTATCAGTGTAGTGAAAAAACAGAGTGTCTTGGACTCGTAAACTCTACTGAAATGAGAAGATGGAATCTCTTGCTGCTCACTGGAGAACGAGAAGAACCCAGCTGCTGCTGCTGTAACATGATGCTCTGGCAGTGAAGATCTTCTGTTCTTTATTATGTCGGTAAAAGCACCAGGAATTCAACTGGCTCATTTCTGGCCAATTTCAGGTCTCTCTTCTAAGGACACAAAATATTTCTGGGCTATAACTGAAGTGGTTTCATCATCCAGGATTCTTCTGGTGAAGGGGATGACCTCTTCAGTGTTTGAAGTTCTGAGAGAAACTACTGCCCAGCTGAAGCAATGTTAGTTGCATTCCCATTACTATAAAGCCCAGTAGGAAACAGGTGACTTTTTGTCATTTAGTGAATGAAGGTGTTGGTAATTATGACAAAGAGCTCACTTTGAAGGGGTGGTTATAAAACACCACAAAAAAAACACATCCGTTTTGCTCCTCGTGTCTCAGGTATCACATCTGAGGTGCTCCTGAGGCCCTGTGGTGCAGAGGTTTAAGGCATTACACAGATCTGATTTTCATGCCTAGAAAACTGACACACACTAACATGATGGTATTTATCACCTGTATTCAGGCCACAAAAGAATATAAAAACCCAGGCAAACATGGCTGTAATTTGTAATGAAATTTTCAGCGTTCTTTTTATAAAGAGTGGTGTTTTGACCAAATGAAAGCTGCCTTCACTTTGGTCCCTTTGAGTTCAGCGTTGTGAGGGTCTAGCTGAGAAGCTGAGAACTTCAGTTTATCTTGAAGTTTATCTTCAAGTCTCTTAAAGTTGTGTCTGTGGTGTTGTACTGCCTCACTTTGAGGAACTGGGATGAAGAACTGAGCACGTGCTGCATCTGCTTAGTGTTTCTACAGACTGTGCAGGATGATCACTCATCCAAAAAGAAACACTTTCCAGTCTACACGAGCATCAGTGGAAATGCAGAGAATTTCAGAGCAGTTCTCTTTTTATCATAGAAATGTGACATTCTCTGTGGACCTGCTCCAAAGCCTGATCGTGTCAGTGAGAGGACTCCCATTGAATTCAGTGTGACTTGGAGTGGTTCCTAAACAAGGGAACAGAGCAGCAAACTTCATAAATCTTGTGATGTGGTCTTTAAAGGGAGAATTCAGACCCCGTGGGGCAAAGGTTTGTGATTAAAAAGATGATTTGGCGTCTCTTTCTTCCTGAGTTGAACCATTCAGGTCTCACTGAAGATTCATTCTTTTAGAAATATCATATGCCAGTCAGCACAGGGGATCATTGGTCTGTTAAATGCTACATTATGCCTTTTACTTTTCATTATGGTATGAGATTTGATTAAGGCAGTCAATGACCCTGTGCATAGAAGCAGAAGGAAGAGAAAAGGAAAAAAAAAAGCTAATGGAGCCATAGAGCTAAAATATGTTGCTGAGAAGTGAAACAATTGAAGGTGTGGAAGAGAGAGGAATTATCACACCGCCGCTGGCACTGAAGTGGTGTTGGGAGGCTTTTACCTGCCATAAAGCATATGCTGGCACTATTTCATCCTCCGCCTTGGCCATAATGCAGACCCTGTTTGTGTAGGAGAGTTTCCCAGCCTGAGAGCAGAGGAGCACACGGATGCCCACACTCCAGAATCCCAGGCAATGCTCACCAGCAGCTGCTGCTCTCAGCGGCCCAGTGCCTGGTTATGGCTACGCCCTTACAGCTTTCCCAGGGAGGTTTTTAAAGGTGCTTAAGAAAATAAAAGGAGTTGTACCTCCATGTCCCTTTGTGCCATTGACAGAAAACCACTTTTATTTCCTTCCCTTCTCTCTCTTTAGACCTTCTGCATGTTCCCTGAAACTTGGTGCTGCACTTGATGTGTCAGAGCCCACTGGGAAGGAAGGACTGCTCTCTGCACAATTTTCTGTCACAAGTTTTTCAGCATTTTGACTCAAGGTAGTTTGGCTTTATCACTCCCTGGGTGCACTGTAGGTGCCTGTCTCCTGAGGCGCATGACGTGAACCATGTGTTGACGTGTGGAGCCTCTTCTCCAAGCTGCTCTGTATAAGTCATTCAACCTTTTAATTTGATTAGGAGGTTAATTTGCATGGTACTGTGCGTATTCTTTTACTGGAATATATATACTATGAAATGTATGATGTAAGTTAATCCAAAGCTAAAGAGGCCAATAAAAGCCAGTTCCTTAAGGAGGAAGAAAAAAGAGCAGAGCTCAATGGAAGAAAAGCTTGGTCTCAGTCCAGAGTCCTGACTCATTGTTAGCCTCCAGAGCGTCCTGACTAGCATCAACGTGTCCTGGAAGCAATGTGATTTTCCTACTGTATTAACGAAAAAATAATAAAATGTAATGCTAAAACAATGGGACATACCAGAAAAATTTCCACTGAGGAATGGGGCTCTCTAATAAGCTCATGTCGGAATGATTTCCATCCTGTTTGCAGAATCTGAGCATATGGTGGAGTGACACGACTTTGTGCAGGCTGTGGAGAAAGGAGCAGCTCCTATAGGTGTGTAGACTGTTTCTTCTGTACCAAGTGCTTCAGAAAGCTGGGAAACAGAATATGAAATATATTTCTATTAATGGGAGCCACCCAGTCAAGAGGGAGCACTAGGAATGTGCTGTATAGCTGCAGAGAAGCATTAAGACCTCATGGAAATCTGAAAAATGCTTCAATGGCTTTCTACCCGTGTCTCTCCATAACTATAATCTCAAAAATACATATAATTTGGAAGTGACGGAGTCCTGGAAGCTTGACTAGTGTGAGCTCACAGTTATCTTTTGCTTGATCCTGTGAAATAAATTATAAGCAGCAAATCCCAACTGCAGATAAATTCTTCTCCATCTGTTTTCCTATAAGAGAAAAAAATGTAGAATTGCTTTCATGCAACAATTGCACAAGCAAGTCATAAGCTTAGAGACGAAGGAGAAGAAAGCTAGATTACTTTCTGGTTTAATGCCAAAGATTTTTAAGATAAAAATTCTCTGAAAGTAACTTCAATAAACCAATGACTGTTGAGCTTAAACAAACCTCAAGTCAAGTTACATTCAATTTCACTTAAATATTCCTTAGGAGAAAAAGAAAACATAAATGTACAAAACCAAAATTTTTATGTCTTAATTGTCATCTTTTTCCCACAATGCGTCCTAAACTGAAATGAGGTCATTTGGATTTTAGTAACCAGTCCAAGTACAGTGCAAAATATATTTCAAGGTAGAACAAGAGTTCACATCCCAAAAACAAAGGAGTTAGCAAATGTATAAAACTGCATGAGACTGAATGCACTCAATGCCTAGGGAAGTATAGTTTTACCTGTCAGAAACAAAAAAGTTGGTCTGCATCCATTACATAGACATAAAATAATCCCAGCAAGGGCTGCACAACAGCTAAAGCCTGAGAAAATACTGGCTAAACTTAGCAGAAGAGTTCCTAAATCAGAGTTGTTCTTTCTTTTCAAGGAAAATTTTACTACATTTAAAACTAAAGCAGGTACAATCCTGTGTGAATCAATAACTTGTGCAGTGACAAAAAACATGACAAAAGATGCTTATACAGTTATAATTACAGCTTGCAGGTCACTTACATGCCTTGCATGGACGGTCCACAAAGAGAATATGACCAGGCACCATGAATAAGAGCCTGAATAAATACTAAAGATGTAGAGGTAAGGCTAATGAAAAATAAACTTTCTTGTTAGGAAGAGAGAGTGACAGTAAGAATTAGAGTGATCCAGAGTTTCAGGAATACAAGTGAGTGAACACGTACTGCAGACTTTGCATATGAGTATCTGGAAGGGATCTAAAAATCAAAAAAAAATAAATATTTGGTAGTTAAGTCACTCGCTCTTTAATCACAGCATGCTTATTTAGGACTTAGTAGGCAGTGAAGATTTTTTTTTCCGCTTTCATATTTGTCGTGTTTTTTCAGTCTCTGTTAAATGTCTATCAGAAGTCCTCTGACCCCACTTGAAATCCAAACCCCAAAAATGCATGAAGGGAAACAATCCAAATGTCAAATGTAACCATGAGCGGTTAGTCAGTCCATCCAAACAAAAGCAATCGAGCCACATCCTTCTCTTTCCTCTCTGGAGACTCACGTACATCTAATAATAACCCACCACGGGCACTTTGAGGAAAGGGAAGTGAGGAGGAGCTGTGAGTTTTGACCCCATTCTAGAAAACAAATTGTCTCCAGGCATTTTGGTGAAAGTGCATCAGCTGGTGACATCCCAGTGTAAAAGTTTATGAGAATAATCTGAATTACACCCAGAGATCAGGCGGAGCATACAGTGCCACTTGCAACGTGTATGAGCAACTCAGGAGGCTCTAACAACCTGGCTCTGCAACCTCTGAAGTGTTCCTGCTGTCCTGCAAGGGTCTCTCCAGCATGATTTCACATCAAGTTGCTATTGGAAAAGCCATGAAAAAATAGGATGAGTTTTTCTCCTGATAAGACAGTCAGTTCATGATTCATGGGCACCGGATCTCCAGTGCCCTTGTCCATGTCTTCCCCAGCAACAAGAGATGGTAGCAGCACCCATCTAATTCTCCTGTAGCCCCAACTAAAGTGCGAAATCATAAATGTGCTTTGGCAGGATGTATTTAGGTGACAGTTTTGGGGAAAACACTTCGTTTTCTGTTGACGATCTTGCACCAAAGGAACTGGCAAGATTAACTGGTGCGTAGTTGCCACAGAGGGAGCAGCCGTGCATTGTCTGGGGACTTCATCTGGCAAACACTTTGTGAAGTTTATTAATCCCCATGATCTGACCAGGGCTGCTTTTATGTGTGAAGTTAAATATATGCCTGCTTGCAGGGTGAGGGGCTTTATGTATTTATACCTCATATCCTTGAAAATCTACCTTTCATGTGTGAGTACTTGGTTAACGTGGCTTATTCACTTGTATGCTTCCCCGAATGTAAGTTCTTTATGAATCTACCTGAAATTGTCTTTTGCATATGTGTTGGTTTCAGTTCGTAAGAAAATTGTTCCTGTTTGTACTGCTGGGCATTTCTTTTGTTCATTTTCCTTTGTCAGAGGCTGACAGCACACTGGCTGCAGTTTTCATGTGATCATTCCTGAAATTGCTTCGTGCTTGGACAAATGTGTAGGTGTTCTGTGAAACTTCTTTAAATAGTGAGTGAAAACAGTACTTCAAGAATAAAGGAATATACCACAAGATTCTGCTTCTTTCTGCCATTTTTGTCTCTCATTCATCTAATGAATTTATTTTTACTCCCTATCTTTCATCTCCCACTTTATATTAACAACTTTTCCCTTGATTTCATTGATTCTCCTTGCCCACAGTGGCCTTTTTAAATAATTTATTCAATATGTTTATTCTTCTAAAACTACAGGCTGCCAAGAGAGGTTGTGGAATAGTCATCACTGGCTCACCTAGACACCCATCTATTAGGGATTATTTGAGGATAAGGAAATCAATCCTTCTGTGATTCATGGGGAGGAGGGAATGGATTAAATGACCTGGTGGAATAGTCCCCTCTAATTTAAATTATTCTGTTTTGGGTTATGTTTCTTATTTTGTTGGATTTGGGGTTTTGTTGTTGTTGTTGGCTTTTTTTCTTGTTTGTTTTTTTTTTTCCTTTTTTTTTGTTCTAAATTCTTTTTGATCTCAATTTCCTAATTTTTTATTTTTTTTTAGATAATGTCCTCTTGTGTTCATGTTCTTTGAAAGTATGGAGAATTTGCATGAACCAATTTTTATTAGTTCCCTTGAGAATGTTAAAAACTTCAATTAGGTCACAGTGAAGTCTCTTTTCCAGAGTGAAATTCCTTAATCTTCCTTAATAACTTAAATCTTTGAGAAGTGATGTTGTTCTGCAATGCATTTTCCTCAAAAGTAATTATATACCGGCTAAGTTGCTACATAATAGTCAGTGCTGTGTTGTGCTCTGAGTATAATCAGTCCTTGGGTTTTGTAGAGCCTATTAGCCCTGATGGGCTGGAAACACATGACTGTCAGGATGGAGTTGCAGGCTGGGAGATAGGAATTTCCAGTTTCCAAGAAGCCGGCATTTTCTATTTGCTCAGGAACCTCTTGCAGTGTAAGCTGATATCCTGCCTGTATTTCTTAGTAGATCTGCCCAATTGTAATTTCGGGATTATTTTAACAACAGCAGGCAAGGAAATCCATGAGGCAAATATGAGTTAACAGGCTGAGATATGATGCAAGCTCTGTCTTTTGCTTCATGCATGTATTATCATCCTTGCTCAGTGTTTGCTATATTTTCCAGTAGAATGCATCAAGCTGTTTAATGCTGTCAGTAACCAAAAGCCAAAACCCCAGTACTGATCCTGGGGCAGTAGGAAGCCAGAATCTCTCAAGTCTGGGAGAAACTCCCCTTCGTGGCTGCCCTTGTACTGTTTCTTCCTTCACTTGTGTCAGCTTTGGGGTCATTGCATAACCACCCCGAAACACTTCTACTTTCTGGAATTAAGGGAAAAGAGCCATCCAAATCCTCTTAAGAAGCTTTGAAAGAGCTGCTTGCTTTCCTGTGTGCAGCAGTGAGAGCACCACTAGTGCATCGTCGGGAGCAGGAGCAGCTCTGCTTCATTTCCTTGGCCTCTGTTTCCCGACCAGGAGTTCAGTGTGCTCCAGTGCCAGCCTCCAAAGGGGTAAAAAGGGACTCACTGGGCTAAAACATAAAACTAATGTCAAAATGGGTTGTTTCTAGAAGAGCTTTGATGTGATATCAAGAACAGTTTTATCTCACCCAAAAGTACATAATGAGTATTATGGAGACCTCCATGGTCCATATGGATTCAAAGTTTCCTACCAGCTCTGTTGTAAGGATTAGGATAATCTGCTTGGAAATCTGCAAAAAAAATGAGGATTGAAGATGTTGGTAAAGAGGGTTGAGGTGCAGGGATCAGTAAATGATCAAGTTTTCCCTTTCTTGTCTCCTGCAGACTATATTCCTATTTCTGGTCTATGTGATCTTAAAAAGTGTGGGATTGAGGCAAAATCTCATGGCTCAAACACTCTCCAACCTGAAAGGCTGCCATTAAATAGCTTCTCTTGTTTTTTAATCCTCTAGTTTTATGAGTTCATTTCTTCCCTGGGTGTCTTCAAAATGTTTGCTCATTTTATGGACAACGAGATGCAGATGTTTTGCAATTAAGAGCATAAACATTCTGCTTGAGCAACAAGAGTTTATAATACCTCTTCATCTCAGCTTGGTTGATGCTATTCATAGGCACAAAGTGGTTCGTGCTGAAGTTGCCATCTTGGTCAGCCTTTTCCTCCTTCCACATACAGTAGATAAAAGTGGGGTTTTTTGGAAAAACATGACAGGTTTGGTTACTTTCCTTAACCACTTCCAGCTGAAGAAAATAATCAAGAGGGTTTCATAAAGCAGAAAAACCTCCTTCCTGCACCCACAGTTTTGCTGATGTAACTTCTTTCCCTGCTCTGCATTCTCCTGATGCTTTTTGCCACCTCTGGAGCACTTCTCTGCTAATAAAGGTACTGCTATAACTCAGTTGTCCATGAAGTCATGATGAGAAGCCCTGCTCTTCCAGTCCTGCTTTTTTTCTGAAGCAAAGACTCTTTGATCATTCTGTAATAATTACAGCAATGTTTTCCCTCAGCCCTATACGCATTATTTTGAGGGCAGGCACTGGTGTGGCACTGACTTTATGGATGTGTATGTTTTTGGCAAGGAGAAAATGTTCAGCTATTTCTCCTGTCCCTCTGCTGCATTTCCCGTAAATCTCCGTACGCCTCATTTCTGCTTCACAGTCTGCGGTCACATCCTCCACACATTCGGTTACAACAGCCTGGATGTGGCATA
This sequence comes from Rhagologus leucostigma, assembly GCA_013397725.1. NCBI lineage: Eukaryota > Metazoa > Chordata > Aves > Passeriformes > Rhagologus > Rhagologus leucostigma. The sequence goes on from VZTD01003599.1 coordinate 2,952,800, forward strand.
ATCAGAACTGTTCTTGCTCCAGTCTGCACAGCAGCCCTGTTTTGGACACAGAAGTGACACCCCTTATCTTTCTGTCCCACTTGGTCCCCTGAGAAGGAAATGACACTGAAGAGAGGATGGGACCAGAAGCCTCTTAAATACCCAATTTCTAGAGCATGCCACCCTCTAATGTCACTGGAGTTGCACTCTTCTGGTTCAAATCTTCTCCTGCACCAGCAGTTTCCTGTCCAAGTGTGTCTGGAGTCACTCTCTGATGAAACATATGTTTATGAGTCAGATTCAGAGCTCATGCAAGAAATGGATCCAGGAGAGCATCTTCAGACTTTGTTTTGTATCAAATCAGGCTTCAAATATTATATAGTCTTGCCATGCCAGGATATTTTTGCTGTCCTAGAGACTGGAAACAAAAAAATATTTTGTCTCTTGGCTGAAGGATTTGTCCATTTTCGTTCCAGCTTAATTTAACTCTGGTTGAATTCAGTGCATCCAGTTTCTAGGCTTAGCTTAACTTTGGGACATACTCTTATTCTGCTATAACTGTTTACTTCAAATATTGTACTTTAGCCAAACAGCCCCTGCTTGTAATAGCTGAATAGCTGCTTTCTTACAACACCCACTGAAAGGCACTACAGGAAAAAGAGGTCAGATTCACAGGGAATTTATTATTATTATTTTTGGTTTTTAACCTAGCAAAAATGTGAATTTTAAAAGTTTACATTACAATCTTTGTTAAAGTCAACAATAAAGTTAGAAGCAGGAATAGAAGTCCCATGGCACTCAAATTAATATTACAAGGAAATGCAAACTATGTAAGAGGCCTGTTGCACAGCAGTGTATTCAAGTCATTGGCTGGAGTCTTCAGGGTCAAGTTTCTGGCACTATTAGTCATGTTATTTATATGTATATGGACACAAATAAACATGTATATGCTGCATGTGTGCACACACACGTGCACTCTGGCCATTGCCAGACCCCAGCATTGCACAGTCTGGCTGCAGATTTCAGTGGAAATCACGCCTGGAAAGATCATAAGCTCTGTGTTTGCAGGCAAAGGAGAAGGAGTGTGCTGGGGAATGCAGTGTCACCACACACGAGGCTTCTGCTAGTTACAAGACGTTTCTGTTTTGCTACCGAAAGAGAAATAAAGTGGGAGGAGGAAGAGGCAGCACATGAAGAAAGGATCTTTCCCATAGAGGTATTGCGATTGCTGACTTCTGAGTTTCAAAACTGTGGTCCTTGCATGGAGCTCCTTCAGCTGAGAAGACAGAAACTCACATAAGAATGGCATTTTCTGCCTTTGGCAGGAATAACTGTTTGCCATTGCAACAAAGAAGGGATAAATGTACTGGTATATAGACCTACTTTCTTCCAGATAACCAAAGTGCCATCCCTGGGCACTGCCTGCCCGTGCTCTCCTGAGGTGAGACCACCATTCCAACACCCCCACACACAAAGAAGATTTCAAACGTACCTGGTGATGAGCTGCTGAGATACAGTGGGTTCTTCAGTCTAACAGAAACTGACTGCAGTGCGTAATGTGGGAAAAATGAAATTGTGTCAAGTACGAGTTTATCCCTGTTGTTTAAGAGGTTGAAAACTACTGTCTTTCTTATTTTCCTTGATAGTTAGGATGTGGCACACAGAATAAAAGTGCTGAACTAGGATTTTCACAGGAGGTAGCTTTGACCAATGGCAATACAAGCTCTGATTTGGAGGAGGAGGAGGAGGTCTACAAATGCATGAGGTGTCAGCTGTCCCTAATGAAGACCTTCTGGCTGAGACCAGCTGTGGTTTGTGTGTGACTCCTGTGTGCCTGTGCTCTGGAGGGACTGATCCCTAGTTATCCTTTATGCAAACCTTCTATCAGTGGTTTTGGTACCTCTTGATCGGATACTGAGTGATTGTGGCTAAGCTGTGGGACAATGTGATACAGCTTGTTTATTATAATATTTGGCAAAGAAAAAGATGGTTCTTCATCATATCCCAGTGTTCCTGATTATGTGTGACAAACTGGAGCTATTTAATCCAAACCATTAATGACCTTATAACACTTTTTAAAGCCGGTCAGTACCATGATTCTTATTTTGCAACATTTTTATGTGTTATGATTAAAATGTTATGGGAGGCAAGCTGATTACCCAAACCGAGTCTGTTGAGTGGATGTTTGCGGTGGACAGTCGTATCTGCCTGTGTGCTCCTGCCGGGCTGAGCCTTTCAGTGCCTCCCAGAGAACAGTACTCAGCTGAACTCCCAGTGACCTAGTTGTCTGTGCTAATCACTCCCTGATTACTGGCTAATCAGTGCCTTGTTTAGAGCAGCCAAGCCAAAACCACTCTTTGCTATGCTGCACTTGGAGAGTGGGATGCATTTTTTGGTCGTCTCCATCGCTGGGCCACGACTGCAGCCTAGGTGGGCAATGAACTGCAGGCTTGTCCCACCTGAGGCCAGCTCAGAAGTTTCAGCTGGGTGCGGACTTCCCCAGTTCCTCTGTAGCCCCATGCAATGAAGAGAGCACCATTTGTAGTGTTATCTGCCTCTCACAACTGTTAGACACGAGAGGGCAGAAGTGCCTGCTGGGGTCAGTAGGATAGATTTTATTCTCTAATCACCTCAATACAGTGAACCCACCCCGAAGTTGTGGTCTTGGTTCACACTTGTCACAGAGTTCAACTTAACATGGAGAAAAGGGGCAAGGAGAGGGGGAAGGAACCCTCACCTGTATTTCTGCAAATATGTCACTTAATAGATGCCTGAAACAAATAATACTGTTAAAGTGTGAACTTTTGTTACCAGATTTTTGTGCAGGCACGAGATGGGAGTTATAAACCTTCTCGTGATAGCTGCCCTGAGAAGAGGATCCCATTTGGCATCATGCTGCATAATTCAGCAAGCAAAATGTGGTGTTAAAAGCCAATATTATCCTTGTCCTTGGCCAGAAGGGTGCAGGCAATGGCTTGGCCTTTTTTCCAGCATGTGTATTAAAGGGTTAATCAGCTATATAAAGTTAAATTTCCCCGTGGCGATTTTTAGTATGGGCTTTCTAGCCAAACATATCTTGCTGTCAAACAAATACCTGCAGTTTTAAAACAGGAAATAGAGATTTTTTGTGGTTTACAACTTATGATAAGGGACACACTCATGACATGAGCTATCCTGATCTTGCTGATCTAAAAAGCACTACAGTGACAGCAAGAACCAATCAATTAGTACAAACCTACTAGTTTTGACTTTTGAGGTCTTGAAACTTGCTTTTGCTGCAGATACATTATGATCTAATGGATATTTTTTAAAGAGTATGAAATGTGTTCTTCTTTTTTTTTTCTTTTTTTTCCCCCCCTTCATTTCTTACTTTGCTAATGCAGCCACAAGAATTATCTACAGTCAAAACCAGAATGCTGTGCTCTACGATAGCCTGGGTTAGTTAATCTGAGTTATAGACACCTTAACATTTGCCTTCTTTAAGTCTATCTGGAAAGGCTTCTGATCACATGTGAAAATTAGTTCAATATACCACACTGCTAAAAACACTGTATCTTCTGATCTTACCAGCACTTTCTGTTCATTTGAGGTGCCAGACAGGAGAGAAAAGATAAGAAATGAGGCTTATTAGCAAAGATATTGTATATGAATAAAGTGATCAACCCTCAGTTTGTTCTCCCTCACCAGTTACCGTGAAAGTGAGATGGTTTTTCTGGGTGTGTATCAGAGAAAAAGTGTATGCCTGATGGTTTGAAATACATTTCACTCTGCTTGAAAACACCATGGTCCCCTATTAAGATCTCTAAACTGTGAGTTTCCGTGGACCATAGGGAGTGAAAAGTGGAGCTGACCCCAAAAATCTGCAGACTTCCAAGCTGGCCAGCATTCTGATGGGTCTGTCAGCCCTAAACTTGGATACACATCCATTCACACATATCATAAACAGAGAGTGTAGAATAGCAGGTGGAAACTTTTTTTAAGAAAATTACTATCGGAAATATGCCAGGACTTCACAATAAAAGGCAAAATGTATTGAAATTTATGGGGTTTAAAATTTCCTCAAAAAGTTTAAAGTAGGCTTGTGTTTGCTTTTTTGTCTGACTCTGCTCACCTTTGCCAGTGCGAAGGAGCCAATTTATGAAGGAAGCTGGCTTTTCCTAAAGGCAGATTTGAAATTTCACGCATGATGTTAGAATTTCCTAGCATTCCTGCATGCCAAGAAGAAGTCTTTCCACTCAGTTTCCCAGAAAAAAACACAACATTCGAGGTACATAGTTTTCAAAATGTTGAGATAATTCAGCTACAAATATTTGCAACATCCAGCACTGGTTGTTAAAGCAAACATTGCTCAGGAAATAGATGCCTTTGCCAGGGACTAGGAAGACCAGAGTATCCAAGTCTCTCGTTTTCTCTCTGGCCATCTCAAGGAAATCCCTGCACCACTCTTTCCTCATTGCCTCTCTGGAAGAGGAAGATTAGAAGTTGCTTTTTTTTCTGTTTATCCTTATGATGTCTTGCATACAATAGGCCCAAATACCACTACATTTTATATTTATTTGCATGCTATTCAAGAGATATCCAGCAAAAAACTGGACTTGAATGCATAATGCTTTTTTTAAAAATTCGTCATGTTTGAGTTTTTCTCCTTGCCCTTTCCAGAAAGCTTGATGGACTTGCAGTCTGCTTTTAATACTTTTTTAATGGTAAATGAACATCCTTCCTCCTTTGGTGTTAGAAACATTTCTTCTCCTTGGTCCTGGGAATTCATCTGCCTATTTCATCTTAAAACTCTCACAATGTGGAGCAGATTGTTTGATAGTGCAGGGTGACACACATGCTTTTTTAAACAACTGTTGTCTTTATTCTTCTGGCAGCAAATGCCACTTCTGTCAAATAAAGTAAAATTGACTCCCTCAGGAAAGCTTAAGGAGTCAGATATGCCATCACAAATTCTGGCATAGACTGCTTGGAAACCTTTTCTTCTTGTTTGGCAGGACATGTGCTCAGTCCCTGAACACGCTGCTCAGAAGCTGTTACAAAATACAGAAGACAATAAATACTAAACAAGTTAAAATTTTATCTGCTTTAAGAGATAGGGGTCTGAGACACGAGAGTTCAATTGACAAGAACAAGAGATCTCACACCACTCTTGTAAATGAAAAGCTTTTAGGCAGGCAGTACCTTCCCCAATGCCATGTTTTTCTTAGAACTGGGGCATACATTACACACAAATTTGAGATTATCTCCAACAATTATCTAAAATTAACTGTGGTTTTCTGATGAAAAACACTTAGAGGAGGATCTGATAAGGAGTGGGCCTATTTATAATGCTTGCTATGAGAAAGAAAGGTTTGCTGCTCTGAGTGAAACCAAAACACACCATGTGTCAGAGGATAAAAGAACACTGGCTTCCTTTCCTTTGCTTATTAGCAGCAGCACTGGGATTTTATCACATCTATCAGTGGTTAACTGAAAAGGGCCAACAAGAAGAAGAGGTGTTCCCATTTCTGTTTCTTTCGGTGTGGCACCAGCTGCCCTCTGAACTCCTCTGCTCCCACAGAGCATTTACAGACCACGGCTGTCACACGGGGCAGCTCGGAGCTCTCCTGGCAGCTTTTTACTCCAAGCACCTCAGAAAGGGGCACCAGCTTGGACAACCAAAGCAAGTTCACGTCTATTTGGTCCTGCACCAGGGCAAGCCCCACGTGCATCTTGGGGCTGGGTAGAATGGGGCTGCTCCAGCTGCAGCTCGAGGGCATCTCACAGGAGCATCCTTAAACACCCACCATCACCTCAGCACACTGACACAGTGGGGCTAAAAACATGAGCTCCTGAAGAGCCATGGGGCCGAGTCCTTCTGTAACTCCACATTTATTTAGGTGTCACTTGGCATGGGGACCCATGCTCATATTTGAGTCAAAGGACTCCAAAATAAGTGTGGAGTCCAGCTGGGTATGGTGTTATTTATTCCTGGTTATGAAAGGCTGGAGCAACCCCAGTGTAGGAGGCTCAGAGGGGAAATACCAACAGCACAGGTTCTCTCCAGGTCAGCCCCTCTGCATCTTTCCAGCATGGAATGGCAGAGGAGAAGCAAGCAGTGGTGCTACATGAAGTGTGTTTCCCTTAGTCCAAGCACTGGTTGGGAACAAGTCACTGTGTTTAGGGACTCCTCAGGCTACACAGAACACAAATTACAGGGAGGGTTTTGTCAGCAGACAGTATCAGTGGAGAGGCTCCTTTTCCCAGGCCACAACATGTTACAGGTCACAGAATGAGTCTCCAAAGAGATGCTGTGGTTTCTCTCTTGGCTTTTTGCACATCTTGGACTGCACAGAGCTGAGTTCAGGGACATGATTCACATACAAGAGAGTTACAGTGAGGAATATTTTAAAGCTCTGATTTCTAAAACCATCCGAAATTTGGCAGTTTCACCTCATGGGTAATGTCCACACAGATAGATGTAAATCCTTTTCTTCCTTTATATGAACCCAAAGAGAGTAAGACTCACAAACTCATGTCACCTTAAATTCACATGCTGAACAAATTCACATGCTGATTAAACAAAAAAATACAGCCATTCCACTTATCCAAAAGGCTGATGGATCTTGACAAACCTTTCAATGAACTCATTGTGGCTTGTCATTTGTAGGAGCCACAGAAACCAGGTGGATTTTGTTGTAAGAAATTTTCCATAGTTCTGCTTATCAGTCATGTGAGCACGGGCAATTATTTTCACGTCATGTTTGCTAGTACTGATTTACTTTGAATTTGACTGGTCTTAAAAAAAGAAAATCTTTAATCTAAACCAAACAACCCTTAATGCAACCAAATGTTTGGATGAAGAAAGGGCAAATGTCTGTGTGTTTGTGAAAGCAGCAACAATAAAAATAACACAGACACCATCTAAGATTGTAATGCCATCAGGCCATGCAGAATAACTAACAGGGCCAGTTGTAACTTTGCAAGGGTGAAAGAAGTTCCACTGTCTCTTCAGGATACTGACTTTAACTGGAGAACAGGCTTACAAACTTTACAAGCAGTTTCTCCAAAAGGTTTGCAAATCTGACTGCTTTTGTTTGCCTTCCATTTTTAGAAAGAACAACTTTTTAGAAATTTCTGCGTGAGAAATGTTTTCTCAGCTGCTAAAGCTAATTAGGAGACACAAGGATCAGTTTTGTTATATTTTCCTCTGAATAGAAGTGAAGTTATTTCATGCAATTTTTTACCCAACTCTGCTGTGTGATGGGCTGCATACAGAGCAGTTTATTTATACCACTTTATCTCACACCTGTTTGGATACTGGCTGTTTTATGGTATTTAAACATACTATTTCTTGCCAATTGCTTTATCTCCACAGTTCCTGCTTTTGCTACAAATGTTTCTTATTAACTCTAGAAGAAACATCAATTGCTCCCTGAGCATTATTAGTGAGGACAAAAATAACACAATTGTTAGTTACTTCCAACATGTTATCACTGCAGACCTGTAAAGCAGACATTCTTTCAAAATACTGTAGGGGCTCTTTTATTCTGTTGAAAATAAATCATACATGCTTTAAGGACTTGTTATTTCACTGGAATTTTGTTTTCAAATGAAAAAAAAAAAATCCAAAATTCTTAGTTCCACTGCTGTGCAGTGTGCTTTCTGAGGTATTTTATTGAGCACACCTCTCTAGCTGCAAACCTAGAACAGTGTCAGGCAAAGCCCCACAATGGGGGCACACAAGATTATTCATGCAGAAAATGCCTAATCCCTCGGGGATGCCTTCCTCTGGTTTGGATATTTCTCCCTATAGCCTCACTTTGTGGGTCAGTGATTTTCAACCCTGCAAGTAGGAAGGAGGTGGGGGCCACCCCTCTGCGCAGGCTGTCATGGAGCTCTGCACTGCTCAGAGCCCTCAGGAGGGCTGAAGGACTTCTACTGCCCTAAGCCCCTCTGAGAGGGCCCTGCCGTGTCCAGACTGCAGAGGTAACGCGAGTCAGACAAAGTCGCTTACCTGGCACAGGTTGTTATTGGCACGGAGGCCACGTGAATGCTTGTGCTTCTCATACCTTCCCCCTGTCACATCAGCTCCAGAGCCATGAGCTGAGCGAGCCAGGGTGATGGTGCTGTGTTTATCCACACCTGCCCTTTAGGCAGCGTGTCCTGGCATCACCATTCCTGGGACCGAGGCTGCTTCCAGCTTGTACCGACTCCTAACAACAGCCTGGGCTGGAGCTGAACGTTCAACCTCTATTAATTGCACATAACCCCATATTGTATTGTTGTATTGATGTCTAGATAGATATCAGACAAGGGGAAAAGAAGTGCTGAAGTAGGTGTCCCTGGCTGCAGAGGTCTGGATCTTTACCTCAGCGTTTGCAAAGCCTGATTTCAATGCAGTTGTCAGGCAAATATGCCCCGATTGCAGCTGGGACACAACAGGACTGCCTGGAGAGAGGAGTCAACTTTCAAAGCAAGCTGCTGTAGCCAGGATGCCTCACTTCATGCCTGCTTTCTGAAGTAGGTTCTTTCATCCACAGCCAGAGCACACACCACCCTCCATCCCTCTTCCTTGGGTGGTGTTTTTACTGGAGGCATTGCTGGATCTGAACTTCATTTTATCCTGCCTTACTGCTACTGTTTAAAAACCTGTCCAACTTGAAGACACGTGTCAGTGTTGCACTTAGGGTTCCAGCTTATCATCTCTTGTTTCTCTGTAACCAAAACAGCACCATTTGAAATAACCTACATACCTGGTAATAAAGGTAGCCCTACATGAGCTCTTCACAACAAAACTTCCCTTACCAATCCGGGGTTTTACTACAAAAAGCAGAATTTCCAAAGGACAGAATTTCTCACCTGAACTTGCCTTCAGTGATCCTCAAAGGCTGGAGTTTAGTTCCGAAACCACAAACTTAATAAGGTTGTTTGTTGGCTGGGTATTTTTGTCATTTCCTTTAGGCTTTGCTGTATCAACATGAAACTCAAAAAGCCCAATTTGCATTTACACTCAGGTGCATTTGCACTCCCCTTTGTTAAAACAAACAAACAAACAAGCAAACCAGTTTTTCAAAGCTCATTCCCTGCAAGCCTAATGAGAGGCTTCTTCCACTGAAACATCTGGTTTTAGTCACTGCTGGTTGCAGGATACTGACAATTCCTCTGTTCTCAAAATGCAGGGAAAGCAGTGTTAATCCTGGGCCTGGGGAACTACCACGAAACCAGCCAAAATAGCTCTTGTAACTGTAATCATTCATTGCTCTTAGATATTTTACGGTGCATCAGAAAATGGATCCTATTTATATGAGCACTTCTTAAACTAACAGTGAGACTTCTGTGCAAGTGAGAAGTAGGCTCCAAACCTGTGCACATTAAACAGAGATGTGTGACTGATGAATCACACAAGAGCCAGCAGCGCCTGATTTCATTAGCTGTATTAATTTCTGTAACACACACCGTGTAACAGAGGCCTCATCTTCAAGGAAAAGTTTTTAAAGATTTGCGGAGGAGAAAATAAAAGTTAACTCGGTTTGGATGCGAGATGTGCCAAGCTACCTGCAAAGCACAGCGCGGCAAAGAGTCTTCTCAAAAACGCTGTGAAAAGGTTCTCTCGTGCACTGTGTGCTGCTGCTCGTAAGCCTAGACCTGTAAATCACACTTCAGCCATGAACATTTTCCAAGTACTTTCCAACAATATATCACATTGCTCAACAGCTTGAGGCTGTCTGACAGGACGCCATGTATAGTGGTAGCAAATTAAATAGACATGGGCCTGTGACACAGACCCATCATCTTTCCATGGTTCAAATTTAAATCTGTTTTCTCGCACTTTCATGGTATTTTAGTATATTTTTCTTCCTTAAATTTGTTACCATTAGGCAAGAATGACCTAAGATGGATTTTGAAATCTAGACTTGTTTTTTTTTTTTTGATTCTAAGTCACTTCCAATCCCAGAGGACCATTTGCATATGCTATACGTATAATCTCATGAAAACAGGGATTCTTAGAAGATTTTGGCTGAGAGAATTTAAAGATGGAGATTTCTCTGCAGTTGAGCACAACCCTTTTCTTAATTTCTCAACTCAAAACCCAGACTAGTCCTAAACTGAATCCACCTCCAGGCACGAACATTTTTCTCTCCATTCTATATTTTATGCTGAATTTACTTTTGGCATTGGTTAAAACCAGTCTGTTTTCTTTGGTATGGACAATCCTGTCTGATTCTGAGATGTGCACTCAGTTGTTCACCTCTGGTTTAGAAATGTTGCTCAACACACTAAACAATATACACTCAGTGAAAGAATTCTCAGTGTAGGAGATCTTGTATATTCTTTACTATCACAGTGAAGATTTAAGTCCCACCTCAGTGTTTTCATAATTTTACACAGTTGCTGCAATTATTTATCTATAGTCAGAACTAGAGCTCTTGTTTTACTGCTTAATGCTTAAAAATCCTTAACAAAGCAGAAATGAATTTTTTTATCTATTTCAGAACTCGTCGTTAAATTGCTTTTTCTTACACTAAGACAAAACCAGAGAAAAAAAGCCAAACTCCTACCAGAAATGCTCACCAACTGCATATTTCCAATCAGCACCGTGCAGAAAGCAAGAGCAGTTAATACAAAACTGGGTGTAATTATTTACTGAGCAGTTTGCAGAGCACCCTTGCCCATTGTGTTTGTAAACTGGCCAACGTTTTGACTCACGTAGGAGACACATGTAAAATGCCGGATATCTGTCATACAGAAGCCTCACTGTAAATAAATAAGGCTATGTGGGATGTCTCCCACAGTTTACACCACATCACAGCCCCTCTTACACAAGAGATCTGTAGGCACAGCAGAGATACCAGCGTGCCCATCTGCACCTTCATCATCCCTTTATCACCAGGCTGGTTGCAGCTCTCCTCTTTGTAGACAGGTAACAAAGCCAACGTGAAATTGTCTGTTCAGCTCAAGCACTGAGGAGACACAAACCATGTATAAACCACCCTCCTCTTCAGCAGGGCAGACAAAGCTCAGCTCAGCTCCCTGGCACCTCTGGCAGGTTTACAGCCCTGTACCTCAGCCAGCCCCGTGTGCTCGGCTTAGGGGCTCCGGGGAATTCCTGCAGCGTGGCCTTCAGAGAGCCACCTCTTTGGAGAGCAGATGGAAACAGGAGTGCCCTCGGTACACGGAGCTCAGGAAGCAACGCAAACCAGCTGCTGGTGCTGGGGTGAGTGCCACGAAGCTGAGTGCCACGGAGGAGTCTCGTTCACAGCAATAAATCCACAGTCCTGGCCTGGGAACATCTCACCTAAAAGCACAGCTCTTGTCCTGGGCTAATGCTGCTCAGAGATGAAGAGCTGAAGATGTTCAATTCAACAACCAAAATTCACTTTGGAAAGGGTCTAAGGGCCTGATTCAAGAGCCACTAAGTTGAGCAGTGTGACTTGCCACTGGCCACTGCCTTGTGGGGCTGGCTCACACCGGTGAGAAATGGCCCCCTCCCTTCCAAATCCCTTTGGCTCACACTTTGTGTCTAATGTTTCAAAAGCTTCACATATTTTTAGAGTGTGTTCTCAACTTTGGGAAGTGAATTGCTGGGAATTTGTTTCTAATATAGGTAATTTAAACCAACGGTACAAATATGCGACCTTTTAAAACACTGGAGGATTTTGACATATTTCAGATCGATGATAAGACTGTGCCTAAAAAAAAGCAAAACAAAAAAAAACAAAACCAAAAAGCTAAGAAAATATGTCCTTCTGTTTCTGCTTATAAACTGCAACTATGAGGCAAAAAAACCCAAACTTGTCTTGTTGCTTCCTTTGTTGACATACCAGTGTTGGTCAGTGAAGGAAAATGGAATTGAAATAATTTCATGGCCCTTTTTGTTTCTGAAGCGGGAATTCCCTGGGGAATATTATTTTTCTAGAAGCCTGCTGCAGATAATAGATGTGCTTTATCTCTTTAATGATGGCTGTTGAGAAGCTCATAGAAGAGCAATTGCAAGCTACACTGCAGCTTCTAAAAGTTGTACTTTAACACACCAATTACTATTAATGAAACACTTGGAAAAAGATTTACAAATCCAGGCCATCTCTTTAATTATTAGCTGTGCATTTTTTCATTCAGTAATTTTCTCCCTGACCTCACTGATATTCGGGGAAATCAGTTAATTCTGTTGAAATCTGTGGAGCTCCATTGGTTTATATAAAACTGCAAGGAAAAGTTTCTTCAGAAAAAAAGGCCACATTAAAATATATTTTAAAAGCATACTTACCAGAAGAGCTTCATCTCCATTAAAGTCTACTTTTTCGTCCTTTATGATTTTCAAGTCCTTAGTAAGAATCAGATTCTGAGGCAAGATTAGAGCAATGCATCAGTTTCCAATTGATTGCCTTACAGATGTTTTAAAGGAAGTATGTTATCAATAGAGATTATTATCTCTATCAAAATATTCAGTGAATGCTAATGTTATTCTTTTCTCATTTAAATATAAAAATCAAGCCAAGACCCTGCCTGCTTGAAGTCAAAAAACCCACTATCAGTTGAGCAAACTGCTCCATGAATATTTTTAATAGATTTTTAAATTTTTTTTCATGCAGAATTCAGATAGGATTTCATGTCCTGTTCAAAGATCAGAACTTGCAATGAGAACATTGCTGTCTCACATATCTAGACCTGAAAAACTAAAATATCCAGAAAGAGAACTGATTTAAAATTATCTTTCTTGAACTTCTTTAATTAAATAAATAAATAAATAAATTTTTTTCTAAAGTAGGTATTTCTGGCCCAGAAATCCACTACCCTACAGCAGCTGGCAGGGAGATTGATAAATAACAATGTATTTAAAAATGAGGTAAACAAAACACTTTTTAAGTCAAAACGTTAGTGTTTGGCTACCAACAATTTCAATTAGTGCCAGCTATGTCTGGTGCAGCTGTGAACATTAATCAGAAAAGAGCTACTGAAGGCATTTGCCACATTTTTTTATTTTTTGCTCTAATTTCACCAGCCGCTTTTTTGTGGCATTTTTCAGGCCACCAATGGTCAATAGACCAGATCTGATTAGCACTACTTTAGAAGGTGAAAGTCTAAATAGCAGAACCCAGCTGAGTTCACGACGCATCTGACTCGGCCTCGGAACAAGCCAGCAGGGCTTATTCCTCTGTTACTTGTGACTTGCCCAGACCATTTTTCTAACAACTGCTTCAAGGCTGAGCCAGTTTTGAAGGGGAAAAGAGAGAGAATTAGGAATCTTCAGAAAAGAAAATTGGTTTAGTGCCCCCTTGATGGACTGAATCATAAACCTCCCCTTAACCCCTCAGATTTTGTCTCTGCAGCTTTGCAGAGGGTGACGTCCCAGGAAAACACGGCCCTGCAGCACACCTAGGGGGAGAAAAGGCCAGGATGAAATGAGTAGCCAGAATGTCACGTACCAAATACAGGCACAACCTTGACCTGTTTCATCCTGTGGGATCTGCTCAGCACTTGAGCTGAGGAGAGGAGCTACCAGCTGATGGCATGTGGGCCCTACAGACCCGGGAGTGGGCAAAAGGCACCGCTAGTTATTCCGTCAAGGACTCCACATGCCAGTCTATGCAATCTGATTTGCAATCAATTGCAAGTGATTACACATTGTTTATCATCGATTGGCACAAGGAATCCTTGAGAGAATAATGAGCTGCAGCTGATGACAATCAGAGACTACTGTCTCATTGCAAGTTTGATTGCACATCCTTCCACTGGTGCAATCCAGCACCCACCGCCACCACAAAGCACTACTGTAAATAATAAATAAATAAATAAATAAATAAATAAATAAATAAATAAATAATGGCACCAGAAAGCAAAACATTAAAAGCCCTTCTGAAAAATAAAGGCTGAGTGGAAGTTCTTCAGTATAATGTTAGAAAGGTTAACATTGTTAGAATGCTTCAGATTAGAAATACGATAATAAGGTTTCAGTAGATCTTTCAGCTTATCTTTTGAAAAAATAAAATCTGGACAGCAGGCAAACACTTCTTTAAACAAGCAGAAGAAATTTTGGACCAAGGTATCTAAAGGAAACCTATTACTTTAAAACAAAGCCTGCGGCCAAGTTGGAAGCTTAGAAAGAAAGATGGAAATTTTAAGACAATCTGCTAATACATCCTGGTTATCAGAAACTCACCTGTTCTTCTCAACATGGCCTATCAACAAATGCACAGAGAGCAAAAGTAAGTTGTTTTATCCTGCTGGAGCTGTGAGCTTTATTAATTCAGTGTACAGCTCTTTGCAAGTGAAACACTCAGGCCTGTGTGTTTTAGAAAACAGCAATTAAAACTGCATTAACCAGCAGATCATGGCCAAAGGGAAGCTCATCCCTAGTTTCATGTTGTGGTTTAGGGACAGGGGCCATTAAGGATTGTGTATTTATTTTGTGCCTGGCATGGTGTACGGGATGATCAATGCCTGAGACAGATGCTGAAGTTACGAATTTACTTAAAAAGTAGCAGCAAATGCAACCATGTCTTGTATCTGTCTCAGTGCCAATGATTATGATGAAAAATATACAGATCCCTTCATCAGGGATTCAATTTTTGGAAGTTTACATTCAAGTTAAGTCTTGAAAACATTTTTGCTGTCCCAGCAGTGTCAGCAGGAACTTTGCCATTGCCGGTGCTGGAACTGAGATGTTTGCCTTCTGATCTGTAAATCAACTCCGTGAAAATGAAGCAAAATCATTACTTTAGAATCTTGTGTTTCACGTAGCTATCACATAGATCTCACTGCTTCCCTGATGGTCAGTTGTCCACCACCTCCATAGTGGGTTTATTCCCTGTGTATGCCAGCTTGTATGTTCTCCAGGATCAGTGACTCCTATTTTTAGCATTTCAGAAAACATGGATTCCAGCTGTGTTATCTCATTTAGGTGATTATTCAAAAAAGCGTCACTATTGTGCAATATTTTTTGGAGTAACTATCATCTGGTGGCTGAATCAGGTGCCCAGAGATCTCAATAAATCTGTGAAAGTGAGGAGATAAAAATTTTTTCATTACATGCCAGCGAAACATCCAAGTGACCAGGTTTCATGTAGACCTTGTTTTCCGTGGGTCTCCCCATACCAAGCTCCTTCAGCAACCCTGTTTGCAGCCCTGTGGGCCCTAAATAAAAACCTGACACTCTCGTTTAAGCTTCACCCAGTTGCCCAGGCAGAACAGAGCCAAGTCTGCAGGCTCCCCCGTTCACAGTCTAATGTTTAAATACACCCACAAACTCAGTACCGTCCAGCAAAAGCCACCAAGCATGACCTAGTCCTCTCCTTCCGTGAGAAATGTCAGGTAGAGTCGTACCAGCTTGTTAGCACAGAATACAGTGTGCTTGGTCTCAAAGTGTTAATCAATATCTGTATCTGAGAGGTGACATTTCAACAGCTGTGGAATGCTGGAGCCTGTTAGGATCTCTCTCTTTTTATTTTTTTTTCAAAGTGTCAGATTATAAACTTCATAAATAACTGATGAGCACATCTCTAACAACACCACGTGTGTTTGTGTGTGCCTGTGTCAGCACCTTTCTGGATGTAAGCACGGTGACCCTGGAAAAATAGAATGTACTGGCTTACACGCTTGCCCTGTGCTGCAGAGTTTTAATTAAGCATTGACATACCCTGAGCCATTTAAATACCCCCAGACCTCAGAGAGGTGAAAGGAATCATAGAAACATAAGGCTGGAAGAGATCTGAAGGGGCTGACTGGTCCATCCTCTTGCCCCAAGGCCAGACTTAGGAAATCCTCAGAACATCTCTGTTGAATTCATTCTGTAAAACCACCCTGAAATGGAACATCCACCACCTCCTCAGGCAATCTGTTTCAGTGCTTAGAATGTCGGACCTATCAAAGCGGATTTTCCTAATATTTAACCTGATAAACTTCCTCGAGTTTAAACCATACAGAAAAATAACCAAGCAGGGCGAGGCAAAAGTGGTGGGGAGAAAGGGATTGGTGTGAAAAGCGGAGTTGGATGAAGAAAAGAAATATGTTTAACTGGAAAATGTACTTAAAAGGAAGTGAATGTCAAGAGGAAAGGCCGTGCAGAGGAGGACATGTAGTTCCTTGCACAAGGCTGTAAGAAAACATTTTCTGGGGGGAAAGAAAAGAGTCTCTGAGACTAAGAATTTTCCTTTCAATGTTTTTCCCTTTCCCCTCTTATGTTCTTTATACCTTCTTTCTTTTGCACCTTTCTATGCTTCTTAGAATTCCCCTTTTCAACTGTGCTATAGTTTTTTCTTTTCCCTATAGTTATTGGTTTTTTTCTTCTATAGGTTTTATTGACCAAACAATGTATTAAATTGTCAGGATGCAGTATGCCCAGGGAATTTCTGAGGCCAAACCAGCATCAGTGACTGTAGATGAATGCATACTCCAGTACAAAAAATTTTCAGACCTCTTTCTCTCCTTGTACATATTAATATCTACTTACACATTGTGAGAAGCCCAAGAACAAAAATTTTTAACCAATCTTACATATTTCACATACAAACTGGCTTTTGAGAGGCTTTTAAGCATAATTTGCTTAGCCCTCCTGACACTTCCCTGAGGCGTTGGCAGTCCTTCTTTACATGAAATGGTAAGAGCAACTCAGGTGGATATAAAAGGAAAAAAATGAGAAATTAAATTAAATCAGAGAGGAAATGCTGCTAAGAAAATACGTCTCAGTTTGTTGTTATCAGGCTTGTGGTGTGAGACAAAAATAAAGTCTTTTTATGATTTTGACCTCTTAGATGTTGCAGTGACATTCTAATTTAATCATAAGCTAATAATTTACCAAGTCTCCACTTCTGAGTAACAGAAAGCCATTGTGAGAACAGCAGTGAATTTTCAGCTCTACTTGTGTCTTCATCAAGGCTGTAAAACTTTTTACAAAAGACCACAAGAAAACCAGTGAGGTGATCACACACAATACGAGAGCTGAAGTTATCAATAGAATAATTTACAGTAATTGTATTTGCAAATTGAACATCATTACAATAACAATAACTATAAAATCCCAGAAAGATACTTGATGCTCTTGAGTAATTACATGCAATTAATTTGTATCTAATTCCAGACTCTGGCACGGTCTAGCCTAGCCTTTCTCAGAAATGGTTGCTGGCAATGAAAAAATAAGATGCTGCCCAGGCCACCTCTGCTGGGAAAGCTTTATGTTGTGCAAGAAGGGTTCAGATTTGGCAAAGAGAAACAGTGCATCTGCAGGGAAACCTCTGACGGATCCCAGTTTGTCCCCTGTACACGTGATAACAGCGTTTATGAGATTATTCCAGTTGAGGCCTTTGGCTCCACCTTCTCACATCCCTTCTGCTGGCTTGTGCTGAGCTGTGCCCCCACAGCAGCGTGGACACAATTCTTTGGCACTGGCCAAGCCAAGACAGGGAGGAGAAGACTTCTGCAATCTTAGCTAATGTTTTCCTTTCCCACGCTGATGAGTGAGGAACAGGAGAATTTGAGCCTCCTCTTCCCAAACGGCAGAATGGTTGTCACCAAATACTTTATACTCCCACAGCTTAACTGAAGAAAGGAGCTAAGGATTATTTCTGGACCATAGCTTTTCTTTTGGCTGGTTCTAGGGAGGTTTGTGCAGACCTCCAGAGACAAAGAAAACTAAACAAACAAAACAGAGGGAGAAAGGAAGAGTGTGGGGACTGCAAAGATTTTAGAATCCAAAGTAAGAACACATCAATATTCAAGGGCTTGGTTTCATGAGCATATATTTTCTACAAATCTATATTAGTCCGTGTGTCTTGGCCCAAAGTACTGTGTTACAGCTCACTATGGATATTGATTTTCATCTACTTTGCTCTGTATATGTTCAGTTTCAACTTTCAGAGGAAGAAAGGGATTGAGGCAGAGAATAGTGAAATGAGAAAGAGGGTAACAGGCACTTTTACTGCTTTGCTTCATGATACACTGACCTAGTGATGGCTGAGATGATCATCCATTAGTATACATTGATTATTTTTTTTCAAATTCAACCACTATCAGACACAAGGAAAAGTTACATATCTCTGTGAGCAGACAGACATTTCAGGTGTACAAGTGGACTGGCTTGGTTGGTTTTGGGAATGCATGGTGTACTGTACACAGTACCCCAAGCAGTACACTGGGTATGGAGGAAACCCACACAGCTTGCTCTTAGCCCATCAGAAATGATATCTTGCAGATAAGAATTCACCAAAAAAGCTTCTGGCCAGCGTTATGAATTATCTAGAATAGTACTGCTGTTTTGGAATACATTTAATTATCAGCACACAGCCACCCACCACCTCCAGCCACTACCTGTGCAAGGAGGTGTGATGAAAATCTATACTGACCTACAGAGACGCTGGAAGAGAAGGACTTCTGCACTAAGCTCCTGCTATCCTGGGTAGGAGGAAAAGAGATTCCCCTGGGGCAGAAACAATGGCACCTCTGCAGGCTGCAGTGCTTGGAATGTGACAGGGTCACACTCACACTGTGTGCCACTCACAGTGCCTGGGCAGGGCACTGTGCAGGCAGCTGCCTGTCTTTGCTCCCTGTGTGGATTTCAATATGAAAGGTGTGTGCTGCGAGATTCAAAATCACAAGAACCAGTTGTTGTTTGCTGTTGTTATAAGCAGCCCTGCACTGCTTTTCCTCTCAGGCAAGAATGTGTGTGTGTATGTATGTGTATCTGAGTGCATACACATATATATAAATACATATATGTAGAGGTATGCATATCATATAAATAAAACCAATACCATCTACAAGCTTAGCTTTGATGTTAACACAGTGAAACAACGTGTTTTATTTGGAGTAGCTCGTGAATAAATATTGTTGCAGGCATCACATAACAAGAGAACTTGAAACTACCCCGCGCTGCAGCGTTGAGGCTCTGTATAATTAGGTCAGTGTTATAGCTAAGGGGAGGAGGAGCCAGTCCTGAATGATGCAAAATCCTGAGCCTTTCAACTAGAAAGCTTTTTCTGTGGGGTAACTGAGCGTCACCTCCATCTGACTTTAAGGGAGGTCTCTTCAATGTTTAAGGTTTTTCTGGAGGGATCTGTAAAACACAAAGCTGTGACCTGCTGTTCCCTGCTTGCTTGGAGTAAACTATCCAAGAGCACTCCAGGTGTAGAAATGACTGCTTGAGTGGAAGAAACGGTGGGTAGAGGGTAGATCTCACTGAAACAGGGAGTTAACTGCAGCAGAGCCTCAGCTTGCAGGTTTTTACATTTTAGCATATGCATCAGATGCTCCCGGGAAGGGTGACACTCAGAAAAGAAGTTGCAATTATTTGTTTTGGAAATTAAGTTATGTGTTAAAAAACACATGTGCCTTGGGACTTCTAGCTCTAACAGCTACTTAAGTTTCAGTAAACGGAGTGAACAAATGAACCGAGCGAAATGAGAAGACAGCTTCTGTCTCACATCCTCTCTCTCCTGACTGTAATAAGAAATGTCTTGAAAGCAGAATGTATTATTTTATGTTATCAATAAACTCCCCATAGAGTTTATGACAGAGTTATTTACCTCCATCTGAACGTTAAGGAGAGGTTGGGGAGAGAAAAACACGCTATTTTTTTGAGATGGTTCAAAAATTTGGTTGTGTGCAGATCAGAATGAAGCTGTGCTAAAATGGAGCAAAGTATAACCCGAGAGAACATTAATGACAGCTGCATGACTAGGGAACTAATTTGGCAGGTCAGAGACCCAGACAAGAATCCTAAACTTCTTGCAAAACCTCTCTCTCAAAATTCATACCTTTTGGCCAAAAGTTGTGATTTTCACAAAGCAGCTCTTTTCAGCAAAGGTATTTTAACCAGCTCACCAGCGCACTAAATTCCCCTCTTCTCATTCTCCACTTGACTTCTTCCAGTGTTTTGGGTTGCAATGCCAGAACAGCAGCAATCAATAGCCCAGAAAATTGTAGTATTGCATGTCGTTATAACAACTCGAATGCTGGTATCTGTGTTAGCTTCTTATCCGGCTGTGACGATGCCTACTGATTGGAAAAGAGGGGCACTTGCAACAAAGCTCCTCTGAAATTATCCTCCCAATGTGTGTGTGAGGCAGCTGGGAACCTTGTGATAACAAGCAAGTCAATCTTCACTTTCTCATTGTCTTCATTCAGGTGAGTCTATCACCTGCCCAGAGGACTTGGCAGAGGAGCTTTCCTGCACTTGGCTCTAGAAAAGGGGGTAAGAGGGACAGGGTTCTTCCTCTGTGTTAGGAAACTATTACTCCACACTGTCTGAAGGATTTTTAAGTTCCATCCATTTATTCAGTGAGATGGAAAATATTGAAATGTGATTAGCTGGAGATTACATTGAAATGCGGATACGTGTGAAATGCACAAGTACTGTGTTGTCTGTAGCTTCTTGTATTTTCCTGGCAGGTCTTGCAGATGCAATGGAGTTTATGGTGGAGTTTTACCTCTGACTAAGATCTCTCCATGTCTCTATCTTCTGAACTACTGTATTCTCTGGTTTCCAGTTCCGTAACATCTGAAAAGTGCAGTAAATTGTGTTGCTATGTTCCCAGAGCTTAGATATCATATAACTCTTGTGGATGCAATGCACACAGTACTGGTGAATGAGACTGCAGCTCAGGGGGGAAAAAGGGTTGAGTTCAGGAAGGCTGCTTGTCAGGAGAAGTGGATTTTCTGTGAGGAAAACAGGGAACTTGATGGGATAAGGAAAATATTTGGGGTTTGGCTGTATTGCCAAATTTATGTGAGCATACAAAGGGCAGCAAATGCACAGAGAAGGCTGTTTAGGGGATTCTTGGTGGAATAGAGTAATGCCACTTATTACTGTGGGTTAGTAGAGGACATAACCAGCCTATTCGGAAAAGAGGCATGTATTGTTCAAGGGATTCTTTGTTCTTCCTCTGTTCTTATTCCCCTCAGGTTTCATGAGTGATGAGAAAGCTATTCTAATAAACTTCTTAATGGGAAGAGAGACAGAAACCTGACTTCTTTGCTCTCTATACTGCTCTGAGAAGTCGCTTGTGGTGGTTGAATTGGTTAAATGGTAGAAGTCCTTACAATTATTCTGCTTTACCTTGTGCTCTCCAAAGTTTTGGGGAAGGAGCTCGGTGCAAATGTGGTGGTTGGTGTCCCTGTCTGTGAAAGCTCTCTGGAGGAGGTAGAGGCAGTCAGTGTAAACCCAGGCTAAGGTTCTGGGCTTCCTTCAGTGGCAGAGATGGGAGATGTCTCTAATCAGACCCCCAAAACATGTGTGTGCGTTTTCCCATTCCCAACTAATGCCAAGTTTCTTCTAGAGCTCACAATGGATGCCTGTGGGCTGAGGACATCACGCATGGTGTGATGTCACCAGGGCAACCTTCCGAGAGCTAGAATGAAAATCTGGTGAGATCAGATTAAATCATATGTCGTGCTTTCAATAAAGCACATTTTCTTCCCCCCAAGTTTGTCTCTGGAGATGACAATGAATTCCTTTGATACAAATCAAGAAGGAGCAACTTCTGCTAAAGACTTTTGTAGGAGCTGTTTTTTCTTCTTCTATTTCATTTTTTTTTTATCTGCAAGAATCCCTCCTGTGTATGCTGCTCTCATTACACAGAGAGCTCTTCACCCAGCATGGTTGAGACACAGCATTTTAAAGCCTGCAACTGGTGTTTTTTCGCTTCAAGAGGGTGTTAGCAGAAGATTACAATTATACATACATTTTAACATGTAACTCTCTATTGTAAACAATTCACTCTTAATATGTCTGGCTTTTGTTTGCTATGAAGTTATACATTATATTTGGATAAATGATTCACTTGGCTGTATAGTAATTTCTCCATATAGGTACAATCTCGCTCCAGTCATCCTAGATTATTTTTTAACATAATCTAATTTAAAAAAGAAAACCTCCTCCCTGTTTATAAAAATATTATTTGTTCCTGGCTTTCATACATATATTTGGAGGAAAGAAATGAGTGATACTGAATAATGACTAGCACTCGGTCTCTCTAACCACAAATTATGCACCTCTATTTGCAATTTATTCTAAATGCTCATTGTTGTTGGGGTTTCTCTTTGTGTGTTCTCTCATCTTGCCGAGCAGATTCATGTTCATAACTCCCCTGAATCCATATGCAGAAACACAAGTACCTGAGCTGGATTGTGGAGTGTGAGCTCCTGTAAAGGCACAGACACTTCTGTGGTTGCTGTGAGATTGGGTTTAGACACAAAAACCAGTGGGTGGAGAAAGACAAAGGCCAACTATTGCACCACCCCAGCACGACCTAGTCTTTGTAGGAATGGGGGCGTGAGTATCTGCTGTTGGTATTGGAGCAAAGCAGAAAGAGGGAGGAATTGTTCCTGTGCTGCCTCAGAATGGAATATCTTCCTCCCTCTTCTTTCTTGGGGTGTGTCCTTGAGATACGATCTAGCTCTGTGAGGGAGAACACCCAATCTCATCTATAAATAACAAATATTTCTGTAGCATAAACGCAGATGCCTATCTGAATAAGATCCCTCTTATGACAAGTTTATTATGCAGCAATGTAGCAGAGAAATCTCTGGATGGAAACGCTGGAAAACATTTCTCTTCCCACCAGAGGAAAGCCCTTGCTCAAGATGCTCTGGATGCCAGGTTGGGTAATGACAGCAAAGGGCTATGGGGGGGTTATCCCACTCAACATAAGCTATACGTGTTTCCCCAGTGTTTGAGAAATACTCTAAAGACAGCACTCTCAGTGTCCCCACAGAAGCAGCAAAGAAATGGAGATAAACCCTCCCAGGCTTTTGTACTCCTGCATTTTTGTCACTGATGGCAGTGAAATAGGAGAATGGGAGCCTTGTAGTTGAAGGTTCTTGCTGAGGATCCAGAGACAGGCATTGGGGCCACAGAAATAGGTTTTAGTTTGTTTAGTTAGAGAAGATCACCGTTTCTAACCCCACAGGTTTTTCTTTCACAGACTGTAGAAAAAAAGTGCCTTTATATGTCAGCTCCTTGGACATCCCCGGGTGGGATCGTGCAGACAGATGGTCCTGAATAGCTTCACTTTCAGGTGTCTGCATTCATGATTTCTTGATCTGTGGAGTAACTGCTCCAGAGAAGGTCCGAGCTGGGTGCCAGGAAGGGGAACAGCACCAGGCAAAATCCCATCTCCACCGAAATCAAGGGCAGCATTCCTCAGATAAAATCTCCTGCTAGTCCAACCTCCCACTTTCCCTCTTCCCTCAGAAGTAACTATGAAATAAACTATGAAATAAATAAGTTCTGCTTAATGGCATTCTCTGGTCGACCATAGATCTAATGCCTACAGAACCAGGAACTCTGAATACAGAGGTTTATCAGTCACGAAGAGGAAATTGCAGCTCTTTCTTCCCAGGCAGTGCAAAAGACCATTTTTTTCAATGTTAATTCCCTATGTCGAGCTTTTGCACAGGTATTAATTAACTTTAATACACACTTCATACATGGTTACTAATCTACTTTCTGTTCTTTCTAGGCAAGATAAATAATACTTTCCAACTCTAGCCTTTCAGAAGACTGCAGGCCCAACATAATATTATGAAATGGAGAGGACTGTCTCTATTTTCTACCCAGAAGTAGTGTATAATATACTGAAGTCCAAAGCCAAGTTAGCTGATGGCATGGAAATGGCAGGCAATACATTTCATTAATGATCACCACCAGCTCTAGAGTTAAGCAATTCCAGCATGGAAAGACTCCAGGCAGCTCTGGAGTCCAAATTAGGAGTTTGTCAGCTTGGGAAATACAAGCATGAGACTTTATGGGACTGAGATGACCTTTCAGAAGAGCAGAGTGTGGTTAAGAGATGTGTGTGCAGGCTCTGGGTTGACTTTATCTTCCATCTGAATTCCCTGCTGAGGAACGTCAACCTACTCTGCATAACATAAGCTTTGCCCTGATGCTCCCACAGCTCAAGCTAAAAAGCCAAGGTTTCAGCCAATTTGGGACTGTCATAGGTGGATGAGAGGCATGTTAAGATGCTACTTACAGTCCAAAAACCAGGACTAGTCCTGGTCCAAAAAATGGTCCAAAAATGAGCCCATATATCTAAAGGCCTGCAGTTCACAGGCAGTAGAGATGAACACAGACAGGTGTGCCCAGGCAGAAAGGTGTGTGGATGGGGAAACAAATCCCAGATTCAGTGACTTCAAAGAGACCCGGGGCAGAGAGGTGACTTCAACAGAGCCACAGAAACATGGACAGAAATGTTGAGTGCAGCTTCCTTGTGTATGCTAAGCTGAGACAATCTCCTCACGAGAGTTTTCAAAATATACCAAAGGTTTTCTATTCTAAAACAAAGGAAAAATTAAGAGGTTTGTTCTTTAATACATTAAAAAATGAACCTTTCGGTTCAGGTATGGCTGTGACGGTGAGTGACAAACCAGGAGCACTGACCTGGCTTCTTCCCCTGTCAGTCTGGTTAAGTGAGAGCAACATGAGGCTTTGCATTTCTGAAAGTGAAGCCACTTATTTGAGAGGGTTGAATAAACAAGTTTACCTGCATCTGTACCTCGAGTTCTTCCCTCTAAGGCCCATACACATTCTTACCCTGCTTTTCATACCCTCAACAGATAAAATGAGTTGTAATTACATGTCAAAGAGGGTTTTTTCCTCTTGTAGATGCTCTGTTAGGCAGCAAGCCTAACAGCCTGGCTCCTCGTCATATTACTCCACTATTACACTTTGTTATAATCTGTTGGACCAGTGGTCTCAGCAGTTGGAGAAAGAGAACAAAATTATTTCATCACTGGATATGAAAATCTTTTGAACTCCTTTATGCTGCCATCAACTGAGTTGTTGCCTCCAGTCTAGCTGTTTCCATTTTCTGAAGACATCCAAAAATCCTCTGCAATTTTTTTTTTTGCTTTCAGGCATATTTCATAGAATGGTTTGGGTTGGAAGAGACTGTAAAGATCACCTAGTTCCAATCCCCTCTCAATTTCATTTGTTGAAATTGAGAACATGTCAAAATTGTCTCCCAAGGTCGGAACCCTGAAGTATTCATTTCCTGAAAAGTTCAGCTTTACTAATCACAATCAGACACTACCCAACGCAACAGGTCCTCCTGGGCTTGTAACAACTTTCTCAGAAATCTCACTTCCCATCTCCTGTGACAACATTATCCTGATGGTGGCTTTGAGTCATTTTGGTGGATATTTACACAGTATCTACTGACTTTCCTCCTGCTTTTGAGGGCCTCAGCCAAAGTCCACTGAGAGATTTTCCACTGTCTTCAAAAAGAGTAAGATAAAGCACTTGAAAAGATCATTCATTTAGAGAAAATAAGTTCTCTTTGCAAGTACTTACACGCTGCTGGGCTTGAATCTTTGTTAAAGGGATTGCAGGCTCTATAGTGCATGTGTGAGTCATGCTGGTGAATCAGAGTTTTCCCTGGTTTTCAAACTGTGGTTTTCTTTGTAATAAAGCATACATTGTATTTTCACAGCCAAAGCTCCACCATCACATTGCTTTCACAGATGTATGCGCTAAATGGGAGAAGCTATCCATGGGCTTAAGTATCTCACACAAAGAAAAGGGGAATTACCAGAATTATGCACTTTTTTTATTTGTTTGTTTCCAAATTGGATCTTTTTTAAGGTGCAATATCAGTTTCTTGCAATAGTTCCAAAATACAGGAACAGTTAAGCTGCTAAGTATTTTGAGCAGGAGTCAGGCATTTCTGTCAGCTAAGTTACCTTCTATAAATCTAACTTCTCTGGGGAAAAAATGCACCCATTTTTCCAGGGAGTAAGTCACTACTAGTCTGTGATGAATGTCAAGTTCAACGAAAAACATATGATATACTGCATGGTGCTAATTATCTAGTGTTTTGCTGTTCTGTCCTAATCTCTCTCTCTACAATATTAATCCACTAGGCATTTGTGTTGTGGAAATGGTCTTGAAACCATAAAAGCAAATGCTATTTAGGATGCTGGGCTCGGGTCCCTGGTTAGTGTAAATCAGCCCTGAAGGGAGTGTATTTGCATTGCTATCTTTCTCCTGGAAATCCAGACTGTTATCATCTTCTTTGGCCTTTCACAAGATGACCTCAGACCTGCTCCTAGGGGAAATGTGAAGCCCCTCACCATGGACCCTCCAGCTACTCATGCAATGATGGGAGATGAACTAGATGTACCTCTACAACCTTTCACTGATGGACATTATGATACATCAAGTTAGCAACACAAAATTAGATCATACCAGATTAAAAATTTTAAAAAGAGCCAATTGCCTTAATCATTAGCAAGAAAAAGGAGAACAGAAATAGAGGAGAGAACGATCTGAAAAGATTTTTGAACAACAGTTTTTAGGGTGTTTGATTTACTATTCAAGTGTGCACAGCTGCTGCTCGGGGGGGAAACGGCACCATGCCAAGAAGGAGAGACAAGGGTAGAACAGTAACGAGAGAGGAGAAGATTGTTTGCAGACTGGACTATTAAATGGGCTTGGAAAAAGTCCCCTCATTCCCCCTCCATAAAAAAGTCATCTGCTTCAGCATCCCAGTAGCTCACAGATATGCCGCTTAAGCATTGCTGATGCCATGAACTGATGGCAGGACCAGAATCCACCCTTCATTCCTCCAGTCTGGTTTTCCTCAGTTAGCTGCAATGAAAGCTCCCTTATTGGTAACATCTCCCTTGTGCTCTCCCTCTCACATGTTCAAACAATCAGCTTGAGTGGGAGATATATAATTATTCATTTTAGTGAAATGGCAGCAGTCAACACTGCCTGTCCACAGCAATTCTGGCTCTCAGTGTGGCAGCAACACCATCACACAGGAAGTCATAAAACTCTAGCACCCGACATCTGATGGGAGCAGTCCAGGTATGGTCAGAAACCCTTGCCAAAACTGATCACAGCAGCCACTTCCTTATTTTTCAACAGGGTGAAGGATGTCTCCCTTTGGACCCAGAGATTTGTCATCATTCTAGCACTGCTATACTTGTACAGACACTGACTGACTCAGTCTTAATAGCATTGATCGCTTTGCTCAGGTGACACTCCTACAACACGGCCCTTCATCCTGCTGCTCCGCCACGGGCACCTGGCATTTTTCTCTGCTTCCTTTGATGCTATTTTTGTTGTTCCAGTCTCCTTGGCTTTGCTCATGTTTTGCACTGCCGGAAGTTTTCAGCACCACTCTGCTCTTGCTGTAAGGTACAAGGGCACAGGCAGTGGGGGCAGGTGCCTTTCTGTCAGTGAAGGGGGTTTGATGTAGATTTTCGTGTGCTCCACACTGACCAGTGCTCAGCAAGGGAGAGGAACTGGCTTTGTGTTACTGGTTTGGATTACTTTGTTTATGAGAATCTCACTTTTGGTGATTAATGTCTGTGCATGGTACAAGAGTGGCTTCAAATTTCTCTTTGAAACATGGCTCTAGAAATACTGCCAGATGATATTTCTTCCCAGGCAAATGGTTACTTTTCTATGGAAAATCGGAATGCTTTGTTGGTTGCAAAAGACCCTAATATGGTACAAATTGTCATCTTATTTACAAACACAGCCTCTTTGTTCCAGTAAGAGGTAAGAATACACTGTTCAAACACTGGACTGTTCAAATTTACCATAAACTAAGCAGGCACTGCCTTCCCAAGTGACCAGTTCAAATGATTCACCAAACCAGCTATTGAATTCCACAGCGAGGGCTCTGGACACAACATCTGCTTCTGCCTAGGCTCTGCTGGTCACAGCCTTCTGATCTTCCAGCACTCACTTGGGAACAGGCTGTAGACAAGCTGGAACTACTTCAGTCTGATTTAACACGATACTTTTCTTCCCTCCTTGTGGTATGGTCACAATTTCTTTTACCTTTTAGAAAATAAAATGTTTCAAGGAGACATTTATTTAATTCCTAGTCCTACTAGATTTTTGAGATTGAATTTATCGTGCTCAATGGTCATGACAAACACACTGTATCCAAGTGCAGGGAGAATTATTTGAATGCAGATTGACACGAAGGAAAAATTTTCAGAGGAGCTTATGTGACTAAGGTGTACAAATCCCATTGACTTTGAAGTTTCTACGTAATATCTTTCTAAGGATCTTAAGAGTCCAGTTGTCTGGTTTACTAATTATGAATCCAATTTTCAAAAGCGTCTGTCAGACTTCTTCAAATAGGACTTAAATTCTTAAGTCAGTAAAGAACTGCAGCTTGTATGTTAGTGGGAGCCTTGGTTTTAAAAGAACTTAAAAATACATCAGTGTGATTAACAGGCAGGTAAACTGAGAAACTGTGTGTTAGGACCTTGATTTCATCCAACTGCCTGCTCAGGTGGTGCTGGTGTGTGTCTAGGTGGTGTCTGTGGGCACACAGCCCAAAACAAGTCACCTGTTATACATCTTACATCCAAACCACTCTGCTGTAGTGTCATTGTAATCTTTCTCACACTTTGTATGTTCATTTATTTAAGTTGCTGCATACCAATTAAACTTAGTTCCTTGCCTATGATAATGCTACCATGTTAAAATTCTGTTTTTCTTTACCATCATCCTACCGGCCCTAGAAGATACACTTGAGATTTTATTCTATAGTTTCGACAGACCCATGAAAAGTAAGGCCCTTTTGCCTCACCTGCTTTTGAAGATCATTGCTCAGTGTAATATTGGCTACCATCTGCAAATTTTACAAATTTTCATGCAGAATATTTTTTATTTAATTTGATTTCATTCTCTGTTTTTCTTTTCTTGAGTAACCCCCTTTTCTTCGAAGCCACACAAATCAAAACCCCACTTTGTCACTTGCTGAGTGTAGCAGGATGAATGGTCAAGTATGTCCTTGGAATCAAGTCTCTTGAGACTTTTTACCCACTAATATTGTTCCTGCAGAGATCCCTCAAACTTGTTGAGATACTCATGCCAATATTTGAGTAGATGCAGTTTTTGGCTGACTCTTTCACCCAAAGCAAAATATCCCTAAAGCCCCAAACTGATTCTCACTGTGACTTTTCTGGGGCGGTTTGACAAGAGATGTTTTACAGCAGGGTAGCTTGAGGTTTTTTTGGCTTATTTAAAAACATTCTGTGTAGATGCATCTGCGTTGCAATCAGTGTGTGGTCATTTGGCTGGTTATCCTTTCCGATAGCACAGTTCAGTTGGTCTGACTGATCTACTGATTTCAAATAGTCAACACGACATTAAAGGGCAAGTGTCTTTGTGAGGTCACGATTCTATATTTGGGATTTAGAAAAGAAATGGTCTTCTTAACACAAATTGTGGTTTTGGACTTGATTTTCTTCCCCTTTCCAGTATGACACATTTTTTTCAGTTCATGTAAATTGTGCACCAGAAGGCAAATTTTGATCAAAGTTTTGGTGTTTCATCCAAAAGCACAGGCTGCTGTTCATTTTTTTATGTGTATAATCCTGGTCACACACACACACGTACACATACACACCCTTCCCAACATAAGCTCCTGATATGTACACATGGCATTTTCTAGGGTCACAATTGTTTTCCTCAGAAGTTACGCATCGTCTTTTTTTATATGCTTACAGGTAATTAGAGACAACACTATCCTCTTTGAAAATTCCCTGAATTCTGGGGAATGAACTGATAACCAGTATAGCCTTCTCCTTTTCTGTAGCATTGATATCAAATTCATCAGAGCAATCCAAACACTGATTAAGACAAAGCATTAGTGGATTTTGATTGAGTCATCCTTTGTTTTTATCCCTTTCCTATCCGGTGTCTCAATCTCATAATTACTTTTAAATGTTCCACATGGTACTAGAACTGAAACACTGTTTGAAATAAAACTTCACCAATTATTTGCTTATTTACTACTAAATGAACATTGTCAAATTAAAATGTTATCTTATTTTCTACATGTAGTAAAGCTGAAGGGAAAGAAAACTAAGGGAAATGGTCCAAACTCCTTTTCTGTAGGGATTTCTGAACAGAAATAATTTCAAATTACATGAAATACGCATTTTTTCCAACAAAAGACACAAAGACATTCTATGATGTAGGGAGTGTTGTGAGTATGCAGCAATAGAGCTGAGCATGTCCTTTCAACTGTGATTTCTAACTGGTTTACCAATTCTTTGTCTTGGAACTGGGTTACCGCCTTGACCTTCACATTCAAAGATTTTCTGCAACGATTTGGGTTCTTCAGCCTGTAGACCAGCCCCACAGTAGCCTGGTTCTTTATGCTATGCATGTGGAAAACATTTGGACTAAATAAATGGACTAAATAGTTTATTTGTTCACCACAAAGCAGAAAAAGAAAGTTGAAATCTAAGTATCTCCCGGCAAGATTTTGGATATAGCTGAAGCTTGAAAATTAGGAAGATAGCCACCAGTCTTACAAGTTATCAAAATTTTTAATCACAGTCGTGCAGATCCATACTGGGAGCTATGAGGTACCACAACTAGAGTGATCTGGACTGGCTTCAGATGAATTTCCCAAGTAAACCCACTCCCAAAGGATCATCTTGCAAGGACCAAGTTGTGAAAACTTTTTTTAACTACCCAGACTGAGCCAGTCAGTTGAGCTCTTCTTGGGACCGCTGTGAAGCCGTAAAACGTACTCCAGTGGTTTCCAGGGGCAGGCAGAATTGCAGTGGGACTTCTTGAAGTGCTTCAACGCATCTGAGCTCACCAATTGCCCTTGTATAAGGGAGCATGAGGCTATTAAAGGGAGTTTAATAGTGTAGAAGTGAACCCTACATTAAACCAGATAGCAGCCACATATGCCTACTTCGTTGCAACTCGGCTGCACAACCTTCCCTGTATAATAGGTATCATTCTCTGTGTAGGAAAACCCTTCCCATAAATGCTGTTAATCTCATTCTAACCATACTTTTGTAAATACAATGACATGGTCAATGGTCCCTCTGAGACTGCATTTCCCAATAATGAGGGAAATGGTATTTACAGGAAGGACTTAAATATTTCTTTTGTACTGGAGCACGCATTTTTGCATAGTGTATGAACCCCCTAACACAGCTATGACTAAGGTACCCGTCTAATTAAATTTTTACAGCATTCCAGCATGTCAATGTCAAATGTTTGCATCCAGTTACCCTCCTCATAACACTGTCAAATAAACTTCTGCTTTTTATATTTCGTGGCTGCCTCCCTCCTTCCTCACCATGTGAAATCAAGGCATCGTCATCATCTTCATGAAGACAGGAAAACTGCCTCCTTCTTCCTCTTGTCCCAGCAGTGACCCCATAGCTTTTAACTAGCCATTTCAGATCTGCTATTATGCGGGAGGATCCCATGCACTGTTATTCAATGCAAAGATTAGAATTTGGAGTTATAAGATTATATGCATTTGCAAACAAAAGAAAACAAAACATGTATAAAACTCTGTTTGTTTCATTTGCTGTTTTCCCTGCAGAAAAGGGAGGCTTTCCCTCTAACCAGATAGCTGCTTGGAAACAATTCGGGCAAAGATAAAACAGGAAAACAAAAAGCTTAAGGCTGGTAACTGTTAGGACATCAAAGCCAGGTGAAAAGGTCCATAAGGCACCTCTGGGTTATATCCCTCTAAATAACAAAAAGACTTATGTTTGGGGATAAAGTGGGATTACTCCCCTAAATCAGATATCACCAGAAAAATACAGACATTGTTTAGTTCAGTCAGTTTAATCTTTCCTTAAAACACAGGCAGGTCATCGTGCAATCTCCCTGAATCCGTAGGTAAGCACTAAGTTGTTGCCTTTAATTAGTCTGCAAGTTATAGTTTAAATGCAGTGGCCTGACATCTCAATTAGGTATGCAAGATAAGATCCCAATAAATGATTTCTCAAGTCTAATATTCTGCAGTGGGGCCTTCTGGAGTGCCAACACAATGGGTGTTCTCCTGACCATGCAGCAGATGCAAACACGGCCATTCACAGGGCTCTGTTGTAAAGGAGCACTGCATAGTGCTTTAATCCCTTAGTTTAAATATTTTTTATTTGAGCAGGTTCCAGAAAAGAACCTTTCATTAATATCATGAGGAACAGACTGGGGCCAAGCCCATTAGCTGCCTCATAGCTGTAGATATGGTTGAATCTACATGACAATAAAACATTGTTTGGGGGAGTTTATCAATCAACTGCAAATGAGCATTTTGAGTTCAAAAGTTTCTCCAGCATCAGATTTTCATCAATGAGTAAACCAAGAGGAAAATCAGGACTGCTAGTGACGCCCATTCCCTCCTCCTCATAGGGAATATCACAGACCAGATTTTGGTACAAACTTACGTTCTGTGCCTCAGGGTGTGAGTTTTGTTTTTAGAGAATTTGGGACACTTATTTTTGTCAAAAATTGCTGAGCCTTTGGCACTTACAAGAAAGCCACCAAGCAGTGACAAAGACATCTGTAAATATGATGGGGCTTCTCGTAGGAGAAATTGGGAAGAATATAATCTAAGAAATTATTGCAAACAAGTTAAGTTTGTTCTAAGGAGACTGGGAGACTGAAGTATTTTTTCCCTCGGCCTACAAAACAAGGTTTAGGTTATGTGAAAAGAGATTAAGATGCAGTAAAATAGTTCCTAAATTTGGGGTGCTGAATAATCCTGACTTTGGTGCTTACGTTTCCAGGTGAATTGTCTGCGAAATGTTCAGAAACCAGGAATGGGATTCACACAGGTAAGGGCAGTCAGCAGGGGACTGCCTAAGTGGTCTTAGAGAGAAAGCCAAGTGAAGGTGAGGATTTTTAAAAGATTTAGGGGCCTTCCTCAGGACCAAGCAGGGAGCTTTCCTTTTTCAAAAAATCCTGGTTGTGCGTCTTCCACGGACATTTGAAACCTGAATCCTTCCCCTAAAAGTGGAGAAAGGAAAGCTCTTCTCTGCTCTGTAATGCTGCAGTAGGGAAGGTGGAACCAGGCTGGGATGCTGAGAGCACCACTTTCCTCCTGTCCTCCTCCTGAAGGCATTCAAACCCACAGCTCTTACCTCAGTGTGATGAGATTCCTCCCTACACCATGGTAGGACTCGAGTCATTTACTGCCCTCCCCATGGAAAGTGCTCCCCTTCAAACAGAACACTGCAGCCTGCAGAGAGGAGGAAACCTGTGCCAGGACCCCAGCAGGTTTTAGCTTGCTCCAAGATAAGGAGGGGGAAGCACAGGGAATCTAAACCAGTGCATGAAAAACCCAAACGCTATCTAAATTTCGCATTTGGTGATTAAGTCGTTGGGAGAGAGAACCCGCATTGCTGTGTCAGTGGGTAAGCAGTAAGCTGGTTCAAACAAACAAGTGCTTTTCAGCAGGGGCTTACTCATAAAAAATTTCATATCTCATTAACCAGTTGATTCTGCAAACCTCCCCCACCCGTTAATTTTTTCCCCCATCTCTTTCCCTTGGCATGCTTCCTATTTCTCACAGCAGCAGCTGCGCACAGTTGAATAGTAAATCAAACACCCTAAAAACTGTTGTTTTAATACAATGTCTAAGATTTCCCAATTCTCTTTTCCCCCCTTATTTTTCTTGATAACCATTCTGGCTCATCTTTGTCTGGTAGTAAAATAACTAAATCTGGTAGCAAAAGCCTGACCTGTATTTTTATTTTTTGTAGAAATTATTGGGTAGGTTAGTAAGTGAAAAGCAAGTAATCCACAAGCAGTTTAGATAAGAGGATATTACAGGCTTGTGTTGTTAAGTGGTATTAAATACATTTTTTAAATTACATTTCAGTAGCAAATGACTTTTCTCATCAGACTCTCTTGTGGCAGAGCTATTTCTTTCTTCATCGTGGTTATAAGTCTTTGGAGAAATCAGTGTACACATCCCCCACAGCCTTCATTTCATCCTCTCCCTGGGCCGTGCCATCTGGCAGTGTCATCTTTCTCTAAGTCTTCAGGTGCCTCTGTTGGCCTGAAAAACCTTCTGAAGGCAGGCTGAGTTCACCATGTCTGAAGAGACATCCTCTACAGGACAAAAGCACCTTCAGGAGCTTCTGGAGGTGTTTGGAGGTTTCCCAGCCCATGGTGCAGCATCAGAGGTGGCTTCCTGGCTTGAGGAAGGGTGAATGAATCCCCCCTGGCAAGGCTGCAGCTCTTTGAAGTGGATTGTTCAGAGTAATCAAGTGCTCAATCTGCTGAAGGAGTTATTGAACTTTTGTTATCTCTGTACGACTTGGCTTGTCTAGTGTGGGATGTGCAACTTCTGGGCCGGTGTTCACATCCCTCATCACACACAACTCTGGGGGCTTTTTTCTGTTTTGGTTTTAATCTGGGCTGTGCAGGGGAACCAGCCAATGGTAAATCCATCTCAGTAACATTCTGTCTGTTATGTGTTAGGAGGGGAGCTGTTTTGATTACGCCTGCGACGTGCAAACTGCGGATGACACTCTATTCACTGCCAGTGACACCACCAGTGCACTAGTGGGGGAAAATGTCCTTCCCAAAAGAGCAGCCTCTGTGTTCTCCTCTCCTGTGAGAGGGGACTGAACGCTGCTGAAGGCAGAGTTAGGACATGGGGCAGGGGTGTACACCCAGCAAGCACATCTTGTGCAAGCAACTGTTTCCAGCAAGCCTCCAAGAGCAGATTCCTTAATGGAATCTCCACGCTGCTATCAGTGGAGGCAAAGTCAAGACCACATCCTTGACTCCAGCCATTCTGAGAAAAAAATGGGTGACAAGACTGAGAGAGGGAACACCAGCCTTGGCATGCATCCTCACAGATTCTGTCGGCATCCCTCAGAACTGAACATGGCCATGGCCATGGGGGAGAGCAGAACTCCTGCCACTCCTTGTTTGTTTGCCCCTGTAAGATAGCTCTGGTGGGGTTAGAAAGGGGTTCCCAGTACTCACTTGAAGCAAATATCTTCTGAATGATTACTTGTGTTTCTGTAACGCCTGGTTGAATCTGGGAACCCTTAAAGGGAGCTGGAGCAGCTCTGGGAACTGAAAGAAGATGTGGAAGTGTCACAAACCTCCTGGCTGCCCACTTCTCTCTTTTCACAGAAAGGAATCTGGGGAAATCACTACTACTATCTCTCTTTGTGCTCCTGCTCCTTTCTTGTGGGACATTATGTTTCTTGTGGCTTTTGGTCTTTTGAAGTTAAGTTTGTTATACAGTCTTGGTGAGTGCTTTGTGGCTTGTGGTGGTGTGTAGGCGAAGAAAAAGGACAGAGCTGTGCCGAGGGCAGTTTGGTCTCTGTTGGTAGAACCGGCTGCTAAAATCAAAGCCTGTTTCCTAAGCCATCTTTAAAAACCACTCCAGCAAGCTCTGCTCCCTGCTGCTCGATGCCCCTGCCTTCTGAAAGCCACACCACCCCTGCTTGTTTTGGCAGATCTCTCACTCTCCTCCGCCTTTCCCTGCTGAAGCCATAGCTCCAGAGCCTCCTCCCATGGTCCCATGCCTTGCACGGGTTTCTGCAGCACGGCCAGCAATAAAAATTGGGTTGGGAAAGGTCTGCAGACCTTTCTGGGCTAAATATCTGTTATGTGGGACTGGGCTGACTGACCAGCCCTGAAGTACACGTGTCAACAGTGTTCAGCACCAGAGCCAGCATTAATGATTTGTGGACAGACCATAGTACTCCAGCTAACCAGATTAATGTCTCACCTGGTGCACAAACCCCGTGTAGCTGTACAAGTTGCATGCTGTTTCCAAAACACTGTGACAACCGCTCCAGAGCCATTGCCACCTAACTAGCAAATAAATATTTGGGCACGCAGGCTCATTTGGAAATGTGGATTATTTCCTGAGAGGCTGCAACGGCTCTTCTAGGTAAACACTAGCTCAGGGCAGTCTCTACAGCCGAGTTTTGACCCGGTGGACCTTGGCTGGCAGGCAGGAGTGTGTGCCCAGGCAGCGAGCCCCAGGCTGGGAGCAATGTCTTGTTTCATCACATAATGTATCTTCCCCTTCCCACCCCGCTCCTTGTTTCCTTTCCATTTCTCTTCAGAGGAGACAACGGTAATTTTCCAAGGAACTAACAGCATAAGTGTTTGTAAAATGCTTTTGAGTTTAAAATTAGAGTTTGTCAAGTGAAGCCTTAAGAAATTCCATACTGGGGCTCCTTTTCCAGCAATGTTAAATTGTGCTTTTGCATTTAAGGGTTGTGTTTTAGTGAACAACTTCTCCTTCCTCTCTCACAGGACACCTCCATGTTGGCTCTCAAAAGGTTCTTCCTCTGTGCTCCAACTTTTTTTTCACTCAAGTGCCTCCAAATCCAATTTCCAAGGCTAAGGGAAAAGTTAGGGGAATAGGGTAAGCATTAAGCTCCCATTAGAAAGATGGGTTTGGTATTGAAGTTAAGGAACTAGACAAGCTCAGAGGAATCTGGGCAAGATTTGGGGTTCTGCCTCCCTTGGTGCTCAGCTCCCTCAGTTATGGCTGTGGTGACTCGTACCCCAATCCCTGCAGGTGGTCTGGAGTCAACACTGACATCAGCTGCCTTCAGTCCCTGGTGTGTTGGGACGTGTTCGTATTGTAGGATTCTCCACCAAAACAGATTTCTTTCTGCTGAAATATGCCTTTAGGCTGGCAAATGGCTAAGCACTGTCCTTGTTTCTGTCTGTTCCCGGGGGAGGAATGTTTATCCCAAAAGCACAAAAGAAAAATGTAACCCCGGAACAAGAAGACGGTTTTGTTGGGACAGGTGATGTTCAGACATGCTAAATATTCTATATGGTCAGCACAAACTGTATTTGAGACTCTGAAAATCAAGGCACTAGATTTGTGTCACTAAACATGGAGATTTAGGGCTTCACTTTGAGAAGAGGTTTCAAAGATACCCAGAAAATCAGGAGCCTATTTTAGTCAGTGTTAAGTCCTCACTGCTCTTCTGGGTTTTTAAAAACCTTCCCATCTCCCCAAATTTGAAAACATTTTCTTCAAGTGCTGTCAAGCTAGAGCTACTCAGTAATGCTAAAATCCACTTGAAAGAATGTATTTAAAAATGAATACACTCAAAGATTATGCATGAATTCATATGCATGGATTCAAAGACATTGTCTCATAGACAACAGTGGCAGCCTATTGAATCTTATTGGGGAATCATTTCACAGCATTTTACTGTGTGTTTTAGCCCTATCTCTTCGCATCTTTATCAGAAGGCCATATATGTCATCATTCATCTCTCTCCTTGAAACAACAGAATTACAGAATTTGCTGAAAAGTGTTAATGTAAACTTTTTTTCTTTTTCCCCCAAGTGATCCCTCTGGCTCTGGGAGGAGAAGGGACCCGTGTGGGGATTTGCCCTTTGAGGAAGGTGAAGGGTGCAGCTGGAATTCAAAACCATCTGGATTTGGGTTTTATCAGGTTCTCTGCGGGCCTGTGAAGGCACAAGAAATCTGGTGAATTAATCTGCCATGGAGGGGGGCGCTTTGCCACAGATACCAGATACACAATTGTGCTCAGGATGTTTTTTGTTATGAGAACTCACTCTCTGCAGGGAAGGGGAAGCAGGGGGAGGGGGGCTTTGAGCAGGGGCAAGCACCAGCTCCCATCAAAAAACGAAAGTCTTTGCAAATATCCTCTGCATCCCTGCACAGAAAGGGTTCTTGGGGAGATTTTTTAAAAAATCAACAGCAAGAGTCTCTTCTCCCCAGCAGTATTTCTTGATGATGACAGAGCCCCTCTTTCCCTTCCCCCCTTGCTATCAGCTGGCTAATCTGCCTGCACATTCTGACACACAGCTGCGAGAGATGAAAACTGTACTGTTGATAGATGAAACTTTGGATAAGATTACATGGTTTTGAATATCTTGATGACATATTTGTCTGAAAAGTCTTTTAGAGGACAGCCTAATATAAATGCACGGAAATGTTTCTAATGACTAGCATTTGTCTACGTACTTGGTTTGGAAGATTAACATTCACGTGTTCTTCGACTGTCATTTGCATTTGTATGTGGAGGCAAACTTTTCAATAATCACTTCTTCATGCCGAGAAGAGTTAACAATTTATTCAAAATACACAAGGCCAAATTAGTCCCTTCTGTGAGGCTGGGAGCTTTGGTGGAGCTGCACCAGTGGTGGGTTTGGCTTTGCTGCTCTCGGCAGCAGCCACAGCTCCGTGCCCAGGAGACCTCGCCTGTGGTAATGACGAAAATCCCTCCCGAAGAAAGCACAGCAAAAGGGTGGAAAAAACCCACCACCCAAGGTCAGGACAATTGCATCTTTCATCTGTTTGGCTGCACTGAACTCTGGGTTGTTTTCCATTTTGCACTGGTAAATGAATGTAGTAAGACTTATTTTTTGGTTTTATTCTTATTTTCACAAAACCCAGTGGTGTGGTTGGACCTCCAGAGTCCCATTTGTCAGCTGGGGAGAGGGTAGAGAGCACCTGATTTTGACACATATTTACACTACCAGTCTGAGTGTGGCAGCTGGGTGCTTTGGAATCCTGCCCCTGCCTAAAGTTCTCTGAGATTTTAGTAGCCTCAATCACTTTAGACAATTGACCTTCAAGACTCTTGAAGAAAAGAAGCATGCATTCCTAAAATACGGAAGTACGTATGGAAACTTGGTCTCATTCAGGTCACAGCAAGCTGTATTCCTTTACCTCAGTTTTACTCTGATGAACAAATGCTGATGGAGGAACTTCCTTACTGAGGGTCAGAAAGGACTTTGGTGGACCGTGTGTTAACAGGCACCTTTACATCGTCCACTAATTAAACAAAAAGTAATTAGAGCTCATCTGTGCTGCAGTAATGTGAACCCTCTGCCTTCCTCCTTCCTGCAGGCACCATAAAATGAAGATACTCCTCAAATCTGGCCTCTATATGATACATTCCAGATGTCTGGGCTAAAAAAATGTAACTCAACACTGCAGAGCTGCACTCCTGAAATGGTGGGGTGTCCTTTCCAAGAGCGTGCAGGAAACAGGGCTCTGGGAAGTCTCCCTGTTCACAACACTGGACAGAGCTCGGCACAGCTGGGAGAAGAGGCAGCACGTGGGAAGGGGAGTTGCAGGGCTGGATATTTTTTGAAACGTGGTTGGGGTGAGGAAAGACAAACACTTGCAGGGACTGGTGGAGCTGTGCATTCCTGAGGGCTTTGGCCAGTTGCTTAAATATAAATGAACCTTTCAATCTGCCTTCAGTGATCTCAAACAGTGAACTCAGTGGATACCACCATGCACCACGAGCACTATCTCTGCACTGATGTTGTGGTGAATGTGGTCCCTAGGTTCCAGGAGGAGACTCTTTCCTGGCGCTGCTGGCTGCTGTTCTGAGCTGCCCACAGGCTGTGCAGACCCTTCAGGAGGCCGCTGCACCCTCCACTGACCAGGAAAAGGCAGAAAGGAAGCCTCTCAAGGACAGTACTGCACATCCCAAGAGACTGTTCATCTCCCCTCTTCTTTAACACACATGACTGCGTCACTTTCCAATCATCTGCTCTCACTACGGTGAGACTTCTTGTTATAGACCAGGTATTTAAAAAATTTATTTAAATATTCCTTAATGCTTGAAAATATCACAATTACCTAGTTGCTTGCTCTTGAATACTGCACGTGCTTCTTCAAAGGCTTCTGGGATGAGCTTGTCTTTGTCCAGCAGTGTTGTGCAGCCACAGACACCGTGTCGTTTCTCCTCCTCTTCACACACCACCGTGTCTCTGCAAACTTGCACTGACACTCTTTCCCCTTTCGGAATATGTTGACATCTTGATGTCTTCTCCATAGACTCACACTGACACAGTGTTAGGGATTATGTGATGACACCGCAGCCCACGTTAGTGAGTGGTGAAATAGCCCTGTCACAAACTATATTATGAAATATCAAAACTGTTTAAAAATGTAGATTTCCAGAAAAAAAAAAAAGGGAAAAAAATCCCAAGGGCCTTAAGCTTACCTTGAGGACTGCTATGCTCAGTTAGATACAAATATTGATGCTTAAGTAGAGCATTTTAACCTATCACAAATATAAATGTTATATAATATTTATGTATGTATATAACGGCTATACATTATCAAAATTCACAGTACCTAGGAATGATGTTCATGGCTTGTGGGAACACCTGATATTTTTCCAATACAGGTACTTTGAAACTCTGGTTGGACAGATACTTGATAATAAATGTTTTGCTTTTTTCTTTATATGAAGCATAGTGACCAAATTTGAACTGCCTCAATCTGGGATTTAATTTTCAGTTATGAATACTCTTTATTACAAATACAGAATCAACTGTTATTCCTTTTGGAAATGGTCGCATAAATTACTCCAGTGCACTTACCTAATTTCTTCTGAAAATTACTGTAATACAGAGTATTAACTTCTGCTGAAAATTACTTTGCATTACAGGGTTCTGTCAGAGTTTATCAATGAAGGCCTCACAATGTGTGGCAACAGTTGGTTTCTCTGTTTCTTTTGACAGCTATGAGAATCTAAAATAGGTCAGGTGAAGATGGGCGAGACTGCCCAGGCTTTACTCCTTTGCTACTCTTTTTAACCGTTAAAGACTGCCACCAGTACAACATATGACTGAAAATAGGTGCAGCTGTTACAGAGAATTTTTCCTGTTAATATCTGGGATAGTCATTATATCTGGGATGAGATAACTTGGAAAAATCAACAAGTTAAGAAAAATAGTTTTGATTTCTTTATTTGTTTATGGAAAAAACACATATTTGCTTAAGAATGTTGGAGAGGTGATTTTGTCTCTTGATCCAAAAAGTGATTAATAGTGGGGCAGCAGACATACAGTTGGAATTTGACCACACAGGACAGAGTTCATGAGACAAATTCAACCCTGCTTTAAATATTACATGGTCTAATGAACCTCAGTATTTAGTTATTTTCTTAAATGTCTGCCTTGCAGACACCTCAGATCTGGAGTCGGAACATCCAGCTGTGCTCTTGCTGCTTCTCACAACACAGTGTAATTAGAACGTGCTGATAACTCGGTTGATGCATGAGAGATAAAAATCCATTCTACCTCATGCTGGTGGTAAAAACGTGGTTTCATCAGGAAAGAGAGCAAATATGAATTAAAAACACGCTGAAGACGACAGTATCATTTTCACCAACACACTCCTCTGACATCACCGACACCAGCATGTGTTGTACTCTGCTGCT
The DNA here is from genome assembly GCA_013397725.1 of Rhagologus leucostigma. Taxonomy (NCBI): domain Eukaryota; kingdom Metazoa; phylum Chordata; class Aves; order Passeriformes; genus Rhagologus; species Rhagologus leucostigma. The sequence continues at coordinate 2,993,702 of VZTD01003599.1, forward strand.
TTATCCCTGGCACGGCATTGATCTCAGCCATGAGTCAGGACTCGGTGGTACAAGACACTGCAGAGAATAAAAAATAAAATATTCACAGCCCTGGAAACCTTCATGTCAAGAAACCATCTACCCAGTGGCTCCTGCAGCAGAGCAATTTGTGAAGAGCTCCTGCTGCTCCAGAGCCAAGCCTCTAATGGAGCTAATTTTTCTCCTGCATCCTGAGATAAACTTGTCACACAGCTTTGTTTTTATGAGCAGGGGACATGACATCTAGTCAAGTTTTCCATGCTAAGAATTTCATGTTACATATTGTTAAAGATGACTGAAATAGGTTATGTACACATCAAAATGAGTGAACTTTTACCTTTCCTATTGCAAGTTATCCGTGACATCCTTGGAAATCATTGACTTCTCAACTATTGACATTGTTGGGGGAAGGGGAAAAAGGTTCATCTTGCAAGAAATGCTGACTCAGAGATTTCTCAGGAAAATCTACTTTCTTAGCTGAAGAAGGAAGATTCATTCTTTGCTCATCTTGGTGAAATCTAATTGTGATATTTATATTCTGTATTAATTTGATTCAGTAAAGATTTCCAACATAGGCAAAGAAGCCAATCGTAATAATTTGTTCTGAAGCTTTTATTACTATTGTGTTTTGAATGCAGGTATTAAAACAGCAGTGGAGCAGCAGATGCTATCCCTTGCATATTGCTAAAGATGCTACCTATGCAATTCCTAAAAGCATGAGCCCTTCTAATGGGAGGAAGCAGCAAAACACCCATTGACTTCAGCTGGTTATGGATTTCATCAAGTGAGTATGGGGCAGTGCTACTTGCTGGGGAACAAAGTCATTTGCAAGGAATGGTTTACAGTAGCTTTTACTTCTCTGTACTTTGTACTTTACAAAATAGAGGTGAATTCCATATATAAAAGTGACTGCTTTGCATTAAAAACAAATTTTCCTTTTAAGTTGACCAAGCCTGCTTAAAAAGAAGAGACATTTGGTACCAGTAGCTGTGATTTAGTGAATATTTTTCTACTTTTTCAAGTACTCATTACAATTCCTACTTATTTTATAGCAATATCACACAATAAACATTTCTTTTCTGATTAAGGGATTGAAGGAGAACTGAATTATAAACAGTATTAATATAAGAGGGAATTTCTATCCTGTGCTCTGTAGGCCTGAGTTTATATGACCTTAAACAATCAGTCTGAAGAAGTGACATCAGCTGCTGTACACATTCCACATTACTGAGGAATTAAATTAAGCAGCTTTAATATCTGTGAAATGGCACAGGCCTGAAAGAGAATCGTTCCAATTTATGGACTTTGTATCTGATTTACTAGTGCATGTCTAGCAATTTCAGAGTCACCAATTGCTTTAAGACCACCTCCAAAGTGTTTTTATCACTTACAGTAAATGTGCTAACATAACGTTTTAATTAAACATTTAAAGTGCATCAAACAAATTTATTGATGCTGCCAGAAAAAAAAAGAAAAGATGGAAAGAAGAAGAAGAAATTCTGCTATTTGCAAAATAAACCAATCTCCACACCATTTTGTGACCCTGGCAAGATTGGTCTTAAACATTTCAGCTAGCACCTATAAATTAACAAAAAGATCCCCCTCCCCTCCTGTTCCCTCATTTTCCATCCCCAACCTCCAAATCATACTTTGTGCATAAAAACATGATAAGAGCTTTCTGAAAGCTATTCAGCTATAATATCAAATGGTTGTGAACACTGCATTTATTTTTGCTCCTTGAACATAGGCCTGATATTGAAAAGGTATAAAAGTCCCAGCAGCACTTTATATTGATGTTGGCATTAAAAATGCTTTTTCTGTTAGTGAGAGAGGAGTTCCCCCTTAAAAAAATAAAAGCCAATACCAGGTCTATCAAAACTTTATCATCCTGTTACGACTTCAGCACTGTATTAAAATATTCACAACTGAAGCTTGTTTTCATTAAAAATCCTTTTCCATCCTGCGCAGGAGATCACAGTCCTGACACGGATCCAGAATTCCTATAACCCTTTAAAGAGGAGAAAAGCAAGCATAGCATTGACATCACCTGAAAAAACACATTCAGATTTGCTCCCAGTTTGCTGCCAGTTGGGTGCTTGCAGAAATGATGTGTGGTGGCAGGGGCAGAGATCGGTGCCAGGAGCGCCGCGGTTCTCCTCGCCACCTCCTCCAGCTCTGCCCATCTCCTCCCAGGAAGGTGGACCTCGGGCTCTGTGGCACAGCAGCTCAGTGCAGAGAGGCTTTTTGCAGAGGGCTAAATTGTGATTTATGCTTTATGGCACCAAAACTACGGGCATGTTATTTGTGTACATAACACAGCTTAGGTTTTCCTAGCAAAGCGAAGAGTGTTTTGTCTTCCTGAGTAAGCATTCATTTTAGAGACAGATAATCATGGCAGGTTTGCTTTCCTACATATCTTTTCTTACATACATCTGTCGTAGTGTATGAGAGAACAGCTAAATACTGCGGGTCATAATATGAAAGGAAAGCATCTTTCCATACCAAAAAGGCTCAAGGATTCTGGTGCCTGGAGATGGGATTCTAAGCAATTCTTGTTCGGGTCAATACTGCTGCTAACAAGCTGATATACAAATGCAAAGTACATTTCATGTATATTATTATGTTATATTATACTGTATTACGTATCATCTGCAATTCAATTTGCTCTATTTGTTCAAACATGATAACTATAAAAATCATGTGGTTGGAAAGGAAATGAGCAAAGAACCCCGTAACGATTGGATCTGCCAGCAAACAAAAGGCAAGGCAAAACGCCATGGCAGAGCCGAGAACTGGCTGTTCCTGGGAGACTAATCTTACCTCTGTAAAGAAAAAAAATAAGAAAAAAAAATTAAAAAAAAAATACAAGTGAGTTCATTATGTGGGATCAGAACCCTCATTTTTGGTTGTCATTCAGTCATGGGTTGCATGAAAGCTGTCGTGTCATCTACCATGATGCAGGATAATTCGTTCAGTGTGGTAACTCAGTGATGCGAGAACCACCACTAACCCTTCGTCCTTTGTGCTCTTTTGTCACGTACTGAGTCACCCCAGCTTTGCTTCACTGTGCCTGGGAAGACAAATCTACTGCAGGCTCATGGTAACTGTGGCTCATGGTTACCTTGTTGTCCACATCTATTTTTGTATCTGTTGTCTCCTGCTTTATATTTAGCTCTTTGGGCATTCTAGAATTTAGCATAATGGAGCCCAATCAATGATGTGAGCCACTGAGCAGCGACACAGTGTGACTATGAAGAAATAATAATTGTGGCTTTCAGCATCAAGGTGGAGACCTTTTTCTAGAGAAAAGAAATAAAGACCTCAGAAGAAGGGTGCAGCATTTCTCTTCGTATCACTTCATCATGCATGATTTACCATTGTGTTCTAGGGGACTGATTTTCAAAAAGAATGAATTTTGCATTAAATTCTGAGTATGGTTGCTGCAGAAGATATGGTATTTGCCTATTCAGATGATGAGCTGGATGCATAAGTGATCACATCAATGTGTAATATGCACATTCAGTCATGAGAAAAAATTTGCATGCCCTTTAAATACCTAAAAGTTGAACATCTGGCCTTTTCTGTGGCACCTCAACTTTTTATCAATGTCTTCTCTTCTTTGGAAGGTTTATTCCTAAAGCAGTCAGATCATCACAGGCTTCATACAACATTCACTGCACCCTGTTCACAAACGAGCCAGGCTCAGCTGTGGTAAGAATGACTTTAATTATTCTGCCTTACAGGGGTGATGTTTACCACAAAGTCCTTGAATTGCACATGACTGGACACTCATGAGTGCTGTACTTGGGACAGTCTGCGCTCTGTCCAAATGAAAAGTTTCATTAAACCTCTGTAGCGTGTGCTTTAGGTAGGGTTGACAGCCAAAGGGAATCAGTTGACAACCTTTTCCTCCTCACCAGCTCTTATGTTTTCCAGAAATATATAGTTAATTGTCAGTATGAACTGTGAGGAAAGAACACCTAAAATGAGGTAAAATTAAGTACCAGGTACCACTCATTTCCTCTCAGTTTTGTCCTGTTCCCCTAGCTGATGTCCCATCCCTAAGCTTTCTGCTGGGTTTTCTGGTGAAACCAATAGCTTCACCTCTCCAGGATACTGTATATTTTTTTCATATCTTACTAATTTGGACACATGGTGATGAAAATTGCTCCTAACCAGAAAGTCTGATGTACTAAGCACTTTTCTTGTATCTGTTTACAACTACCTGGCTGGTGATGCTGAAGAGCATTGATATGCTATGGATGTTCCCTCCTCAGAGCAAGTCTCACACATCTCATCTTCATTTTTGTAATTTTGCCCTTGCCCCAACCACTCCAAGCCTCTAAAGAAGTTTGGATTCAGACTTTGAAGCTCTGGCTATGACTCATAACAATATTTTCACACATCCCAGTATATTAGTTAGGGGACTTGTGAAACAGAGGAAGGACAGAGTGTTATTAGCTGAAATTCCCAAATGAAGGGCCAAACGTTGAAAAACTTCCTCTGCTTTTATCCAGCCTCAGATGAGGCAAAATTCTTATGTAGCATCAATAAAGAGTTACCTGCTAAGTAATGAAAGAAAGTTTTCTGCTACATTCTATTCATCAGACTTTCAGTCTGGGTGGCAGTGTTGGGGCTCATGGCTTTCAGGTGCCCTGCCTTTGTTTTTCAGGACTAATATCCAGGAGATTTAAACCCATTTTTACGCTTCAAATTGTGAAGATAAGGAAGCCCTGCTTCTGCTCCTGCCAGCTGCCGTTCCAGTCCAAACTAAAGGAGGATGACCCTCTCCAAACCTGGGTATTGTTAAAGCAGGTGATAGAGAAGATAACGAGGGGGGTTACGCGTCATTCTCGCTTAGGCAGACTTTGCATGCTTGTACTTCTGACCCCAAGATCAAGTTCCAGATAGTGATGTATGCAAAGTTTAGTTATCTTTCAGAGAAGCCACCAGAAGCCTAAAACTGCACTTTTTTTTTTTTTTTTTTCCATGAGGAAATCCTGTAGCAGCCCTTCTCTGTTCAGATAACTGCAGCTTTGCAGCACCTTTGCTGCGAACAGGCATCAGAGGAATTACTGCTGGTGTCCGGCCAGCAGGCAGAATGAAACTTCTATGAAAACAGAAAAATCAAGTAAAGGGGTCTGGGAATGAAAGGACGGACACTTGGGAACTGTCACCTCCACTGAGCTAACGACAGTTTGCCCAGCTGAGGCTTGGCATGAGGTGTTTACTCATCTGCCTTAGCCCTGGAAAATGAAAAGGAGGTTAAAAATTAATCTGTGCAGCTGGCAACTGCTGGAGTGGGTTGACATGGTGGTGTAAATTTTTTCTAATACCAGGAATGCTATGTAGCAGCAGAGTGACCAGGCATCAGGGTTCACATGTGGTAGCTTGGCCCATGCAACACAAGGCACTACATGACCTCTGTGGAGTGAAGTGCCCCTTTTTGTACTGACCTGTTTAATTTTGGTGATACGAAGGTGTGGGTATCCCAATTCTTCTGAGACAGTGCCCACCCAGCTACAGCCAGCCTTTCATTCCCAGCTGTACCAGAATAATGTGGCACGATGGATATCTTTCCTTTAAATTTGCGAGGTTAGATTTACTAATGGCAGGCTATTTGAGTCATCTAGAAAACTAGAGAAACCTTATGGTACATCTCCTCTTTTATTAGTGTCTCCTAGAGCTTGCTTTTGGATCATATCTTGCAAAAGGACTTTGCCAGGTGCTGCTGGAATCATCTTTAGGCTGAACCTTGAATTTCAGGCAGATAAAAAAATGAATCCCTGTTAGAAGAGACTGCAGGGGTTGGAATCTAAACCTGCTGGGGCTAAACTAACACCAGAAAGTGCTAGCCTGCCACTGCACGAGGCCAGTCTCTAAGTAGTTTGGTAGTTACCTTAACAGCTATAAAAGGTGTAAATCTGTAGAGGACAGAAAGAATAAAGAGAGAAACTGCCCTACCTGTCTCCTACTCCACAGGGAATAACACAAGCTACATTCACAGTAACTGATCCTAGTAACTGCTCTAAATGGAGAGGAAAAAGCTGTGGCTGAAATGTCTGTACAAATTACAGGGACACAAGCCTGTATCTTCAACACTCTCTCTAATTCTTGTGCTGCACCACTGCTGAAGAACTTTAAGCCCCTTTGTATGACATAGCAAATATGCAACTAAACAACTTCAGGTGTAGGAAGACCTCCTCAGCAGCACCATGAGGTTATCACTGTCTCCCAGAACAATACATGCTGCGCTGTGTGATAGGTGTGTACTGCCTTAAAAAAACATATCAGACTTTACATTTAGAAGAGGAAAGAGACCACCTTCTTTGTGCTACAAATATAGGTAGTTGTAGAAATGTGCTCACACCCTGAGCAGATGGTTCCTGGGGCACAGGGAATCGTTTTTTGATTTTCACAAGCCAAGCTGGTCTTGAGAGCAGAGGAGAATAAAGCCGAAACATTTCAGACACTCGGAGCATATCACGTGTGGCCATTAGGGCAGGATTAAACAAACATAATTAGAGAAAGTCCTTCTGAAAGATGGTTCTGCTAAAGGATTCGAGTGCACACCTATTCTGCGCCCTGCTTGAAGTCCTAATGCTGCTCCACTGCTAGAAGCAAATGCCTTTTGAAGGCAGCTCAGAGCCACCGAGCAGTCGCTTAGCTTTATAGTTTGCTAGCTGCATGTCATCTTTGAAGGCTGGGAAATTGCAGAGGCAGTACCATGATTCCCAGCCGAGTGAAGCAGACACTTGACACATTTCATCCCTTGCAATTAAGGGAGAAAAGCAGAATCAGGGGAAAATTTAAGCAGCATTTTAGCAATAGACCACTCCCTTATCAAGATGAAGTACAAGCATCACCCACAGATATATGCAGGATGGATGCTAAACACAGACAGTAATAAATGCATGTGAACTTTGTATGAGAAAGCCTCACACTTAGAAGACTTCGTTTATTGCTCTTAGTCATTTACACACATCCTTCTAAAGCGAGGAAGCTCAAACATAATCAAACCCTGTGTGCAAATTACCAAGTCAAATGCTGTTGTTCTGTTCTGTTGTCTTTTAATATCAGAGCGCAAACTTCCCAGTGCAAAAATACAATCTTGTGATAAAATGACTAATACATGACTAAAGCCAGTTTCCATTGTGCAGGCATAGCTCTGGGGATCATTTGTTTTTCATGGTAGATCCCTCAGACAGTGAATTCCTCTGGTGGTTGGGATTATATTAATGACCAAGACGGTTAGTCACCTCAAGGGAGCTGAAATAGGATGTCACTCTGGTTGCCATTATTACTTCCAACTGCAGGTGTGAAAATTAATTTCATGGGAATTTTTATCGTTTCCGTTTAGTTAAGGATTAGAGTTTCCGAATGACCCAGACTCCGGATGGAGACAAATCTGAACCGGGTCTGCCCAGCAGTCCCGTAACAGTGAACCAATTCTGATGGAGCAGGAGAAAAAAAAAATGGGGTTAAAGGCTTTCCATCCCTCGCTTGAAGACAATTAATGGCACTGAAAGATATCAGATGTCATAATGACATACACTTCTTTGCACCAAGACTCTGTAAAGCAATCCAGTAAATTGCAGGTTGTTTTCATTTCTGTGGAAGAATAACACATTTGCCAATCGTGGGAGAAAAAAAAGAAGTTAAATATATCAAACCAAATCAAATGTAGCTGATTAGAAAGCTACAGTTTCCATTTGCTGGCACGGGTACTGTTTTCACATAGATTTTCTGACAGATGCTGCTGTATCTCCATAGTCAAGACAGCTCCAGCAGCCAAGCTCCTGCCTGGCGTCTTTAACCATAGGTGGAGCTGGGCTATTGAATTTGGGGAATGGGAGAGGAATGGCTGGGAGGGGAGCTGGCTCACCTTGGCTGGAGAGGGCAGGAGTTGGAGTCAGCTGGATCCGTTATGGAGAGACAGACTGGAAGGGAGGAAACCCCCCCACTCACCCCCCTCCCCATGATTAAGCCTCAACTCCTGCCAGTTCAGCTGGCAAAGGTGTTGGCTCCAAAGCTGTCCTGTATTCACCGACACCTCCTCCTGCCAGAGCCCCGTGAGTAATGCTCAGAAGATAAGCAGGTTAGGCCAGATTCAGTCAGATAATTAAGGCTTGGAGGTAACGTAAGATCCTTAGGTGCTCTTATATACATACAGCTCATCTGGGGTTTGGATTTATAACTCGCTGTGCTCATACCCACCTTCCATCCGACAGCTTTCCTCATGTCTGGGTCATCTTTGCCGTGTGGGCAGGTGCTGTGCCTGCCCCAGAGATGGACAGACAGACAGAAGCCGTGCCCAGGGGTGCAGGGCTCGGAGCTCCCTCCCCGTCTACGTCGCAGCCATCAGCCCTCCATCTCTCTCGAAGTGTCTCTTCTTATTGCTGCCATGCGAGGTTTTTCTGGCCTGATCCCTGTCCCCTTGCCCCTCCCGGAGCCTTTTCTATCAGCGCCATCCCAGAGCACAGCGGGGAGAAGCTGCCGCTTGGAATTGGCTTCGCTCTACCCCTCCCTCCCTGCGCCGGGTGACCCTCCCCGCACGGAGCAGCCAGAGCCGCGGGGCTCGACGCCAGCCCTCCTCTGTTATAATGAACCTTTTTAGGTCATGTAAGCCAAGAACCTTGTGTTGCTAAAGACCCCATCAGTTACTTTAAGCAGTTATCGTATTTTACTGTTTACAGGGAGTAAGTCCAGAGCGTGGCGTTCAGCCCATCGCATGCAGCACAGTTTATCACCAAAAATTAATGAGTTTGTGCCATTTCACACTTCAAGACATTAAATCATGGATTTGTTTAAAATTTACTGAAGTTCACAACTTTTAATAAAGACCATCTCAACCTTCACAGTCACACGTCAAAACACCATGTCAGAATCATGCCCTCCTCACCATTTACTGACGGCTGACTCTAAGAAAGAGATAGCATATAAAATTCACTCATTTTTTCATGCTGCCACTGAAACCACTCTTACTGTTGAAAAAACTTAATGCAGAGCAAAAGGGAAAAAAGCAGTAATAATTTTTCTGAGATAAAATAGATACAAATGCAGTGTGCATATTGCAGGACATTATCAGGACAGCTCAGATATATAACATTAATGTAATCGCTTTATTCTCTCCCCCTAACTAATGCTAGTTTTCTGCTTCTGTAGAGTTTTCAGTTTAATTTGTGCAGCAGTTTTTACCAGGTTCTCCATTTACCCACTTTGCCTAATTTCAGAGAAAACACCACACTGTATAGCTGAACATGATCACCCAGGTTATAAATGATAAATTCCACCATAAAGCTTCATAAAAATCTTTATTGCAATTTAAGTCTTTATTTCTTTTAAATGAATAGTTTTTTTTTTAACATCAAAATGTCTTCACTGATTTTTACATTTAGGCGAAAGCTGTTCATGAAAATTAGTAAAGTAGGACATGCATCATGGAACAAGCACAGTGCAAATCTGGTGACACCAACCTTTAGCCACGTCTCAGAGTCATTTGCAGCTTTCCAGTCACACCTCTGTGCTGTCTTTCCTTTAGAGAGAGAAATTGCTTCTGGATCATACAAAGTTATTTGGAATATTTCTAGCATTTTATGAATGTTACAAGCAAGCAGTGAAAATATCCTGATTGCTAAAAAGCCATCACTTAATTTGGACTCAGAGTAGACAGAGCAAACTCATGCCCTCAGGTGTTGCACCAGTGCTGCATCTTCTATATAGTGACTGTCAGGCACTTCCAGGGGAATAAAATCGAAGCAGCTGCTAAAATCTCACAATTCCTCGAGCTAAAACACAAGCCCTCTTGGATGTGACACAAAAGCAACAAAAACGTGTGTTTAAGCCTGTCTTTTTAAGCTACTTTTTTCTAATTTAGTGACAGAAACTTTACAGACAAATGAATAGAGGTTGTGTGTTCATGATCTGGGCAGAATGGCCAAATAGGACAGTGTATAGGGAAACAAATATTTTTTTCTTTTCTCTCCTTCTGCAGCTTTGAAATGCAGCAAGTCTGGTGGATTCAGTAACGCTAATACAAAGCTGGAAAGTGGAGAGTGAGGAGAAGCAAGTTTCATTAACAGGGAGAATTCTACATAAAATATACTGGAGCTGATGGAGGAAAGGAAGAACAGCCAAGATGTTCAGCTGCAAGTGGAGTCCAATTTGATGCTCAGCGTGAGTTTAAAGGGAAGATTTTCTCAGCCTTAAAATAAAAGAGCAGTATTGGATGCGTACGGGGCAGAAAACTGTCGTCACAGAAATGGATTGTGCCGGGCTTGGGAAAAGCGAGAGTGGCAAAAGTAGCTCATTTTGCTGTGCTACATTTATAGATGTGCTCATTTGAATGCTCCCAGGAGGACCAGCTTTCTGCGACCAGACAAAATTATACAGGCATCCCACCACGCCGTATCCCGGTGCTAAAACCTCAGCAGAAAGGAGATTTACCACATTTTAGCTGGGAATTTTGTCTTTGGATTTTGGGGAGCAGACCTGATTTCTTGCCAGCAGATCTGCTGCTGTCTTTCATTTCTTTTAGGATCAGCCCTCTGACATAAACAAATTGCCAACATCAAGGACCTGATCCTGCTTCCACTGAAATCAATACAAGTTTTGTCATTGGTTTCAATGGGATCAAGGATTCAATCCCACTGTTTTTGAAGTCAATAGGGTTGGGATTTTCTCTGAATAAGCAAGGTTGTGTTAATACTGCAGAATGGGCCTAAATTATATTGATTATTTGGATGTAAACCCAAGCATAAAAACGAGATTAGGGGGAAAAAGGGAAATGTATGAGAAAGTGAGTGTAGAGCAGCATCCATTCGTGTTATGCGGTGGGGCAGCAGGAGCTCTGCTGGAGCAAAGGCTGCAGTGGCACAGCACCAGGGAGCCAAGTCCACTGGAAAATTTTGGGGGGAAGAGAGAGAAGAAATTCATCCTGGAGATCCTTTTTCATCTGCTCCTTCTAAAGCAAACCTTTGAGTCACTCATCCTTTATTAAAAGAAACAAAACATTGACAGAAGAAATTGTTGTCACATATACACACATAGTAATTGGTTCTGCTTCTTCACTGCTCCTTCTTTTCCCTCTTCTCTGATACAGGGTTGTTCTGTGTTTCTGTAACTACTACTGGCAAATCAGAATTTACTGTACATATGTTTGTGTTCCACTTAATAAAAAATATACTTATATTTTCAGATAAACTTTGTTAGTAATTCATGAGGTAAGTGACTATTTATGCTAATAAGGGAGAAATATATTCTCAAGCATAATGCATTACATAAATTTGAATGCAAAATGTTCAATTATGAAGTAAATACAGGTAATGCGAATAGTAAATTACATCCAATAAAAATATATAAAGAATGTGTCTTCAAAGAGAGAGAGGCTTTTATTTGCGTCTGTGAGTTGTTTAAAGAGAAAAGAATTAATAAATAGTGAATTACTCTTATGATGATTTAGCTCATAATTCAGCAATCCATAACGACTCCCAGTAATCAGACTGTTGTTTCATACCCTCCAATATAAGGCAGGACTGTTTCCTCAGCAATTTTATCCCTACCAGATTATCTCGTCTGATTCTATTAATTCTCTCCCATAAATCTGCTAACAGTGATATGTGATTTACTTACCCTGTTAACTGATCTGAAGACTGTTAAAAGGATTTATCTAGCACTGCACCTAGGAGCAGTTTATGCCTTATCACTCTGTTACTCCAAAGAAGTCTTTCTGAAATCAATTTGGCTGGTTTCATAGCTAAATTCAGCGGACACTGTTTAGTTCTGCACCATAAAATAAGACACTAGATAAACAAAAGGAGCAGTAACTGTACTTAATGTGTTGGTCTTGATATGTGTTTAAGTTATAACAAATTGCTCTCCGAGTCCATATAACACAAAAGCTGCACGTTCGCTCCCGCTGGATGTGGTGTGTGGGACAGGCACACACGCTCCAGCGGTGCAAGTTCTGCCTCTGCTGCAGGCGTGCTCCACGCAGGCCGACCCCAGAGGCTTTGGAGTTAATGTTTCACGTCCCCCTGCACGGTCTGTCAGAAAACTCTCCCACAATAAATATACGTTAGTTTGGAGGCTCATGAACCAGGTCAGCAGCACACTGAGAGCGAGCAGGGCTCCACGGGTACGTCGTCGAACGGAGATGCTTAAAAACAAACCGGAGCAAGAGGCTGTGAGAGGGACAGGGGAGTTTTCCCTCTGCCTGGCTCGGGCCAGGATTGTTACAAACAGTGCTGGGAAAAGGGAGCAGTCTGAGGGAATTGGCCTGCGATAATTGTGGAAAAACTGGAGACTGAATAGCTCTAATTGAAATGAAAGTGTGTGATTGTTATGGAAGAAACACTGTTAATAGAGGACTGTAAATGTTTAGACACCCATTGTGAATAGCCAAATAATAAAGAAAAATACTACTAAAACAAGAATTATATACTGTAGGGAGGAGAATGTTGCTTCTGAAGGTTATCCAAAAATTGCTAATAATCTTTTTTCTCTGCTGCACTGAACAGTAGAGACATTTTGGTGCAGCAGTTTTGTGTAACAATCACACATGAACAATATTGTACAACTAATAATTTTACTCACTGTTCTGGTAGGTCAGAGCTTCAATTAATTTGCAGTACTTGCTTACATTGGTATCAATTAAGAGACAGTCCCCATTAGCTCACACAATTTCATACTCTTTGTCTAGAGTTCAGAGTTTACTCAGGAAAATTTACTTGTTTGCAAATGTAGCACTTTGAATCTTCACATCCAAACAAACTATTTTATGGGGCTGGAGCCACATTTCCATAGCCGTCTACCACATGGGCTAGAGAAACACTACAACTGTACATTCTGAAAAGCAATAACCTTTTCATTTAAAAATATTAGCACACACTTTATGTCTCTCATAGGTAAGCATGTTAAGGGATATATAGTGCCACATTCATCTTGCTCAGGAGAAAAAAAAACAAATACAGGGAATTGGCCTATCCTGGGGGGATTTATGCTGTGAGCCTGGAAGTTTCGTTGATTCCAACAAAGTGAAGAAATAGGAGAGACAGCCCGAGCAGTTAACTTGCATTAACTTTGTCATGGATGGCAATCTGTAAGATAAAGCTGCAGATGTGCACGGCTCTGTGTGTGCGGGTGTGTTGCGGGACGGTGCAGAACTGTATTTTAATTTTGTAAGAAATGTTGGTAGCATTTTTTGTCTTTACAGAATTGTCACTATGATCAGTTCTAGATGTAGTTATCTTCCTAAATTCGCAGTATGCCCTACCCCTTTCAGCTGCCAGGAATAGTACATGCTGTATGACTTTCAGATGTTAGTACTGGCACTCACACTGATAATGGCATAGTCAGAAGATGTTATCCATTCGTAAATCCACTCGCCAAGTGCTATTTCCTAAGCAAAGATTCTTTGGCTATTGCAAATGATGACTTTCACAGTCGGTGAAAAATCACCCAGAGCCTTGCCCGCACCTACACAGTGATACCCTGAGCGGGGTTATAAATAGCGAGCTCTAGGGGGGGAAGGGACCGGGCTAGGGGAGAAGGGAGGATTTGAAGTACAATGTTCAAGAAGCAGGTTTAATATATGACCAAGTGTCAGAAGTCAGGTTTCTGAGAATTACTTTTCAGATAAACAACTTTATAGCGCCGCACTTAATCTTACTTACTAGAGACATCTCATTTATCACGGAATTACAAGCAACTTTAATTCTATCGATATTCCCATAAAGCCCGGTCGGAAAATCGAGCCTGGCAGCCCCGGAGGCTGCGGGTCTCCCCGGCCCGCGACGGGACACGGCGGGTGCAGCCGGGGCCGGGCGGGACCGCGGCGGCTGCGGGGGCGGGCGGGACACGACGCGGGGGCCCGTCCTGTCCTGTCCCGTCCCGTCCTGTCCCGTCCCGTCGCTCGGCACTGACCTGTGGACGAGAGATGGCGCTGTCGAGGTTCGAACAGAGCCGCTCCGCCGCTCCGCTCCAGCCGCCGCCGCTCCTCGGCCCCCGGACCGGCCCCAGCCCCCTCCGGGAGGAGAAGGGGGGCTGGGGGGGAGGCGAAAGTAAATATAATTAGTTCTAAATGTATTAAATTAATTAGTCCAGGCCGGCACGCCGAGTGCGGCGGGAGGGGGGTTGGGGGGAGCGCGGGGTTCGCAAAC
>VZTD01003599.1:3019734-3081242 GCA_013397725.1 Rhagologus leucostigma
TTTCCCTTTCCCTTTCCCTTTCCCTTTCCCTTTCCCTTTCCCTTTCCCTTTCCCCTTCCCTTTCCCTTTCCCTTTTTTCTTTTCCTTTCCCTTTTCTCTTTCCCTTTCCCTTTCCCTTTCCCTTTTCCTTTTTCCTCTTCCTTTTTCTCTTTCTTTTTACTTTTCCTTTTTCTCTCTCATTCTGTTTTTTCTCTTTCTTATTTTTCTTTTCCTTTTTTTTTTTCTTTCTTAGTTCTTGAATTTTTCCCCTTTCCTTCCTTTCTTTTTCCTTTATAACTGTGCTCACACAGAGACAAATCTAAACCCAACTGCAATCAAAGGGAGCTTTTTAAACGACTTTTTGGATCAGGCCTCGAGTTCTCTGCAGGGAGCAAGAATGGGAGCAGGCAGGATTTACATTTCATGGCTTTTAAAGAATCTGAAGTACGGGGAACGGCATTTGCCGAGGCTGAGTTTCACAAGTCTATGTGGATGTACCTCGGAATGTGTATATGATTAAGCTTAAATCCCTCTTCTGTAAGAAAGCAGGCAGATTCCCTTTCCTGCAGCCTGAACCCTGCTTCTCCAATTTTGATACAAAAGTTCTTGCCAAGGCCTTGGCAGTGGGATGTCACTGCTGAAGGGGATGGAATCAGCGTGTTTGTTGTTATCGTCTTCCAAAGCTGAGGTGTCCCCACTGCAAACAGCCCCTGCTCCCTCAGGCACTGAGAGCCGTGGCAGTGAAACATCAGTGACAGTAAAAATGAGCCCAAAATTGAACCAAATAAGGCCTAGTATTTTTTTTTCCTTTCCCATCCCTTCCTCCCAACTTAACTGCTTCCAAATTCCCTGATGAAAGCATTTTAATATGTAGGAAGAGCTGCTGGAGTCTGCAATGCGATTCAGTGTTCTGTGGTGTGGGATGAACAGATTTTCCTTTCCGTAGGGTTTCCTTCTGCAAAGTCATTGTAGAGGAGGGAATACTGTAAGATTAAATCTGGTTAAAATACTATATTCATGTCACACCAGATACAGTCTCCAGACTGTGCACAGTCTTTCAGCTTCCTTTATTGTGAAATCCTTTTAAAATAGCACAGTATAGTGTAGAGAACTTATTGAAGTATAACTGTCTTACACCAACTCTGTCAGATAAAATGAAGGAAAGTGATCAGGCTTCTTAAATTAATAAATCTGCTTAGTGTCTCTGGCTGCCTTCATGCTCTCTTACTGTCTTTGACTCTTTCCTTATTAATAAACTGATAGTTAAATAAGGCTGCTAAGTGAAGCACTGCACCTTGTCGGTGGAAGAGGGTTGGTGCCTCCTGTTCCAGGTCTGGTGTGCTGGGCATGGTTGTGGTTTTAGGGCAGGGATGGCCACAGCAAAGACTAAAAGCAGGCTGACCTCATCAGTTTCTAGATGCTCCTCAGGTGTGAGGCTTGAGTACCTGTTCCTCTCAGCCTCCTGCATTAATAACAGGATGAATTAACCGATTGGTGTGAAAGCAGAGGTCATCTTGAGGAAAATGACACCAAAGGTCCACAGGAGTCATCTGCTTTTAGAGATCCTGGGCCAGGTGCCAAGCACTTATGGAAGCACCGTCCGCTTTCTCAAAAAAAAAACCAATCAAACTCACAAAAACCTGAAAAACAAAACAAAACAAAGAGGCAACATCTCTTTCAGTGACATGTGGGGTCGTTTCAGTGGGGGGGTTCTTTCAAGTGGGGACCTTTGGGTGGGATGTGGGACACGGATCATTCAGCTGGCTCTAAACCTGCCGCCCACTTTTGTTTTCAGATCTGCAGAGCTAATCTGGAATCAAAATGCTGGAAAAGAGCCTGTAGGTTGTCTTGCCTTTTTTTTTTTATTCAAGTCGATCAGACTTGTGGTTTATTCTTGCTCTGATTATGCTGCACGGTTACAATAAATGGATGGAGCTCAAGCATTCCTGCAGGCACTTTGTAGGAAATATATCTGTATGCCTGTGTATGCACACTCAGGGAGAGAAAGTTGACTGTAAAGGACTCAACAAAATATCCATATTTAAGAAATGTGGATTGACTCACTGACTTATCTCACTTATTGCACAAAGATTCACTCTCTGTTGAATTTTTTTTTTAAATTAGATTTTAAATATGTGTTGACAGGATGAATTTGTACAGTGTGAGTAACTGCAGGGGGAAATGACAGCTCTGCTTTTGTTATTAAACTACTGTCTTGAAAATAATGGAGTGTGTACAAAAATTGATTATTATTTTGCCAATTACATTAGTGCAGCTAATAATGATCGTTAAGAAAGAAATACAGAAAGCTACACGCTTTCAGATCTTAGAAACTGATATTCACTGGTGAGGCAAAAATACGTGTTTTTAAGGTAATTTGTCAGTAAGAATCTCCTGTTATTAATGTGAAGTAAATACTAGATGTGAGAGCTAGAAATGTTTCACTTCAAACTGTGTTCATTTCTTCTTCACTCAGTCAGAGTTAATAAACAGTACAAGAGACTTTCTAAATTTAATTTAGGATTTGCATATAAAAGGTCCTATTCTGTACCATAGTGGCACAACAGACAGGCTTTACAATGTTAAATATTCCTTTTAATAATAGTTTATTTTAATATATTTACTAAATTAGGTACCCGAGAGAATCATCTACAACGGTGATGTGAAAATCCCTGTTACCTGAGGTCAAAAAAAAAAAGAGGTATGTTTTCCTTTTCATTAGCAATTTGACATATTTCAGCAGAGGTGGTAATTTCACTGCTTTATTTTCTGCTGCTAAGATGGTGCTTTTTGCTCAGCCCCGGGGAGCCGGTGACAGGCTGTGGTGCAGTTTCCTGGGCTTTTGGGTGAGGCTGACTCTCAGGTGCCTACAAGAACCACTTGCAATGATGGGGCTTTGTACTTTTGTCAGCCAGGCAGCTCTCCCGTGTCCCACAACTCATATATAATCCTTTGCAAATGTTTTCTTTCTTTTTCTTCAAATGCTAGCGTTCAGACATCAGCTACGGGGATTAAGGATGGGTCTTCTGAAGATCTCCCTCAGATCTTGATGAAAATCATGAGTCTGTGTTAGATGACTTCAGTACTTACAAATTACAATAGAGTTTAATTCACAGCACTGCTTTCCTCTGGAAATTCATGTTCATTCAATCTGTCAACATTGACTGAAAAATATGCTGCTAATGAAAATGTGGGAATTAAAACTTTCAATCCCTTCCCCTGCTAGACTCAAACAGGCACTTTATTTTTTTTTCTGTGGAATCTGATTTTTATTGACCTTGACTATAAAAATACTAAGTGGGTTAAATGAGCACCAAGGTTGCAATGACAGATTCCTGTGTGAATTTTTTTTATGAAATCTCTTATTTTAGTTAAGAACACAGGCTGCCGTACAGCCTGCCACACTTTGATCAATGGTTAAGTGCTGTTAGAAACAGCTGAATTTTATTAGCTCATGGAATTAAGCTCATTTAAATAATAGATTTATTTTTTATCTTCTGAAAGAAATGTAAATAATAAATTAAAATAATAGATTTATTTGTTAATTTTGAAAATAAATTTAAGTGACAGATTTATTACTTAAAATTTAAATGAGGATGGGGAAGATGTAATTGGTGCTCTAGCCTGTACATTAAATGAGACTGAGAGGAGTTTTTGATGGTGTATGGGCTGTAGGAATAGGTGTCTCAAGGAGCACTACAGGACCTTCATTTTAAGCCTGATACTCCTCTTACTTCCCTGAGGACCATCCTGGATAGGGTTTTGCCTGCACCGCATTTTTTTTTTCTGTTTTTCACCACTGTAAATGACAAGGAAACCAGACCACTTGTTTGGGTTTTTTGTGAAACGCAATTTCACAAAATTTAGAATTTTGTGGTTTTAGAATTAGGTTTTTAGAATGCAATATGCTTTTTTTGCAAGAATAGAGCCAAGTTGCTATTCAGCTGAAGTAAATACATGAAGTGTGTATTTTAATTGCGAAGGTGCAGCATGTTTCATCAACTTGCTCCTAGGGAAACACTTCTGATTTCAATAATCCCATAGGAAAAATTGCCATGCTTCCTGTAATTCAAATATGTGACTATTAGATTTATATAAATAAGTGATTTATATTCTTGTTATCTGTACAATAAAAAAGAAAATCTTCTTCCCTTATCGACACTTGTGATCTCAAGACTTGCTTAGCCTGCTGTTCTCTGGGACAATTCCTTGTGTCTTCCTTCAGTATTTTGTGGTTATATTTTCACATATTATAGACAAAAAAAACCCCCAAAACAACCAGCAGCAAAATCTGTTAGTTTTGAGCAAATAGCTCTTGGGTTGTGGAAGAGTTAACAAACTTTTATGGCAAGGTTCAGACAGTTCTGACCCCTATGGTAATATTTCATCTAAGGTTACTTGTGGGAGAGAAATCAAATTTCAGCTGTGAACATGATTGACAGGTGAAAGCAAGAGAGAGAAAGACATCTGGTCAGATGGGGAATTTGGGCAGGAGAAGGACAATTCAGGGAAGTGTCTCTCTGATATTAGGAATAATAAGCTTAGATATGAAAACTTGGATCCTCCACACTGTCTGGAGGAGAGCTCACTTGATATTCATGGAGGTGGCTTGGTTGGGGGAATTTAAGACTGAACATTTATAGTAGTGGACAGTAATCTCCATGGTCTGACTTATCTAACTCAGCTGCTTTGAAGGAATTCTGTTATTTCTGGCAAACTTTTAGGATTTCAAGGCCATTTATTTCATGAGTGTGACTGGAATATTTGGTGGTTGCTGGTTAAGAGGTTCTCACCACAATGTCTCTGGCAAGTCAGGCAGCAGCAGGGGTGGTGGAGGCCGGTGGTGGTGTCACTCCATGTCCTCCATCCTGGTGGGACTGCTGAGAGTTTTCAGAGTAAGCACTGCAGGATGAATTTTGTGTTTATGATGTACACTCTTGTACCAGCGACAAAATTAGTTTCTACCCCATAAAATACCACGAAAGGTCCACTGTGGCATTTTACAAAGCAACTGTTATTTTCCAAGGGCTGTGTTTTGTCTTATTCCAGCTCCCAGCAGCACCAGCTAGCATCCCTTACAATACATACATAATCCCAGGTGTATTTCACTGTGCCTCAGTGTATTTTATTTGGTGCAGAAGAGCTTTTCCATCCTCCAGTGTCATGGAACCAACAGGAATAAAATATCCCTCTATTTCCTGATCAGCATGATGATGTTGGGAAGTAGAATTTGCTTCTGACATAAAAAAACTGTAGCCGGGCTTTTTCTTAAAAAGGGCTAGGAAAAAATCCGTTGGTTTTTATCACTGTGTGTAACAATGTTTCAGTTTTCAAAGAGGCTCTGAAGGACATTTTAGAGCTCCAAGGGCAGGATGAGGCAATGATGGACCCCAGGATCTAAACTGCATCCTACCTACATCCCAGGTGAGAGGAGAGATCCTGGGTGGGCTCTAGCCCCACTGCAGGCTTTGGTAAAATCTCCCTTGAATTCCTAGGGCCTGCGCTTCCAGCACACTGGGAATATCTACAGGGGAGGTTGTACTAATGCAAAACAAAATCTGAACTCATACGGAGGTAGCTGAGCTGTGAATTCCCAGGATGGATGTTCTTATTTGGGAGTAAGGGTGGATTTCCCCCCTCTCCAGTGCAGCTAAGCTGCTTTCAAAATAAAATAAATTAACCAGGAAAATCTAGTCTTATTCTAGAGCAGGAGTGTCCACCCCGGCAATGAATAGTACTGAAGTATAGTTTACTTCCTAATTTCCCCATATGGATGAGACCTAAAGTAAGGGGAGAATAAGGAGCAGTAAAGAACAGAAATGTATTTTCTGTTCCTTTTCCACTTTGCCTCTAAGACCTTTCACACAGGGGAAATCATGGCACTCTGAAAATACACATTTACTTACTTTTCACTGCTATTCCTGCATTTGCACATGCATTTTTAAAAGAGATTTGTGATTTCCGCAAGACCTTTTGCATTCTCATACTATTGCCACGTATTTTTGATGTGCAGTTGAGTCTGTCCGTTGTTCGTGACATCATTTCTCTTTTCATGGCCATGACCTGTGATATCAAACTGCCCAGCTTCACTGAAAATTAGATCTTGTTTTTATTCCTAGACTATACATCTGATAAAACTGAAAATTAAAGCTAAGAACTGTAAAAACAATCAAATTTCTTTGTGCATGAGGGAGTTATTTTTAACTTTACGTTGTTGAATTAACACTCCCTGTAAAATGTCTTTATTTTCCGAGGCTGATATCAAGATAACTTCCATGAAATATTATTGGCAAACTTCCCGTAGCAGTCAATGGGAGCCTTGTATGTATTTTTCAAGCAGATGTGCTGTATTAAGCCTAAATGAGAATCTTTTTTTATCAAATGGGATGCAATATGTTATTCTTGATTAAAAAATTCATAGTAACCTCTCTCCCTGCCTTTCCTCTCCCCAAATATATTTTGTACAATTTAGAGATCATTTTACATAGGTAAAAAGAAAAAAGTCCTCAAGGGTTTAAAAAAAGCAGAACTTTACTATGCCTCAAATGCCTTTCTAGCTCATTCCTATGAATTTGAAGTATGAAAATGTCTCGAATCTTTATGAGTGAAGTATATGCCATATGTAACAGCCTTTACTCCCCTAAAATTCCCAGGAAAGTCAATGTAATACTTTTCCCTGTGTTTAGAGTATGCTCTAAAATATTTTTGGGTGATGTAGTTCTCGCTGTTGTTTAGTTCTAATAAAGGATTTTAAGTGCTATAAAAAAAAAAAAAGGTAATATTTTTAACATCTCTCCTGGGTTTTCTAATTTGTGCCACTTACCAAATGATTCGCACTGTACCAAAATACAGGAGATTGATGAGACAGGAAAAGTACTGATTTAACATCCCACATATAAAATTACTTCTCGGGCTCCACATATAGTCACAATGTTTAGAGAGTGAAGAAACCAGGAGATGGGAGTCACAGTCTGACTCACTTGTGAGACTTTGACCCACTTATTTGATTCTACATTCAGCAAAATACTGAAGCACTTTAAACTTGTTATCTGAGTTTTCTTCTAAAGGTCTGTTACCGTTGATCTCTTTATATCTCAGTTTACACAGTTACAAATCTAGATAATTAATTCTTACCTTCTAGGCTTTTGTGGGAGTTAAAAAATAGCTGTAATGTTCCTTGAAGCCCTTTAATGAAAACTGGTTTATTGAAGTACTTGTCATTTACCTTACTTCCTACTCTAGGATCAGAAATCACTGGTGTTGCCCAAGTCCCACACACCGTTTCTACTGGGATGGGAATTTAGTCTCCTGAGTGCACCGGGTCAGGATTACAAAGATCAGATGCTTTGGGAGCTGGTAATTTTCTGAATTACACGTAACTTTACCCTGATTTTGAATGTGCTAAAATGTAGGCAAAATCAGTCATGTGCCCCCTCTCTCTCTTAAAGACAATATATCTTTCACACCTCTATGTACACACACATATGTGGAATAGCTCCTGTGCACCTGCAAGACAAGCAGAAGTCACACTGTCCTTGTAATTCCTCCCCTTTCTGCCATTACCTTTTTCCCCCAAGGTTCGAGCCATTATCATTCAGCAGTTGTGCAGCTTTTCTTTTCTTCCGTCCCCAAATTATTATTGTTTCCCTCCTACCTTCTACCCCTCCCGAAACGTAATGGAGTCTTCAGCTGTAAATTTGCTAACTATAAAGATTTTTGCTTGAAATGTTTTGAAAATGCTGTGAGAAAAAAAGAAAAAGGAAAGAAAGCCTATGAACAACACGCTGTGCCATGCTCCAGCATTGCACTTCTATGGGAAAGATAATAAAGATATTAGCACTCATATAATTTCAGATAGGAAATGAAACCAGACATGAAAGAAACACTAGCTCCAGCTGTTGAGTGGGAATCAAACTAGCTATGGGAATTACAGGTATTGTCACCGGAGACAGCCTGACTTCTGAGAAATGACCTCAGGTGTAGGAGCTTGCTGTGGCCCCTTGCAGATATTAACACCTAATTAACAATCTGCGAGAGCATCCTACGTCTTAATCACCAGTGAGGTGAGAATGACAATCACAAGGAGGAGAAGGAGAAGGGAAATGGTAATTTTTCCTCTGCACGCATCATCTAATAACCATGGTTATTCAGATGCAGCTAAATGCGATTTCCTTTTAGTCATTTCTGTCTATTGGAAGGCACAGTAAGTTCATTTGCTAGCAGGTAGGCAGCGGAGGTGAGAATTGAATTGATCTGAGATACTCTGAAAAATTGACCCTGAGGTCATTCCTAGTTTAAATTGGGAAGTAAGGCTGAGCTCATGTCTTCCTTTTCTTCTCTCCCCTCTCCCTACTCCCCCTCTTTTTGTGTTTTCAGGCGTGTTAGCCTGTACTGCGTAATTACTTAAACATACTCTGATAGTGGGGAACCTTGTTCCCTCAAGTTAATCAAAATAAGGAGAGTTTTTGTTAGCGGCTATAGGTGATTAAATCACGGCTCGGCGTTGTGCAGGGCCTTTGTGCAGGGGTATTGACTGCAGGGCCAGGCTGCCCAGCCCTTCTGTGGCAGCACAGCCCAGAGAAGGCACCAAGATTCAGGCCCAGGCTAAATTTAGGAAAGGGGGTGTGAAGACCTGGAAATCTTAACGGGGCCAGGCTGTAAAGGAGAGGGGCGTACGGCAGCGCATCCAGAGTCTCCCACAGGAAGGGTGATTTCCCAGTGGAGAGGTGCGTGTTTTAAAGAGGAGAAAATCAGAGGTGGCACTTCTCCTGCCTGCCTGCAATCTTCTGGCTGTGGTTTTAGCCAGCAACAGCTGTTAGGGTGGATGGGAAAAATCTACTAACCTAATTTCAGCTCCAGTGTAGACACCTAGGGCCAAATTCTGCTTCCTATTACCTGGTGTAAATTCTCAGGAGCATGGGGGAGCTGATGCAGAGGCTCTGGGCTTAGTCCCATGCCAGAGGGCTGGTGCTAGTAAAAAACAAGCAAGAAAGTAGAACAAAGACCAGATTTACTTGGTGCTATCAAAGCCAAGGCAGAAGTAACTTCGCTGGGATCCGTGGTGATGCTCCAACTTGCCTCTGTATCACTTGGGCAGGATCCGATGGAGTTTTAATGTAATGCCTTTTAATGGATGCTTTTAAGTGCGCTTCCAAACAGCTTCCACTTTCAAATGTCTTTACAAGAGAGTTCAAATGAGAGGCAGGCAGGGAATTAGGAATAAGCACGTAAGTCCATCTTGTAGTCCTCATTCTGCAGTGGCTCTACCCACAGCACTGCCTTGCTGTGCTCAGGAGCAATCTCTTCCCATATTACTTGGACCCAAATCATATTCTAATAAGGAGAGCATGGCAAAGTGAAGACAGCATTGTATTAACCACTCAGCTTCCATGGAAGCTCCCATCATTTTCTTTCCCATGACAAGAGATAATCTCTGTGTTTTTTGTTATGCTCACTTCTTCGACTCCTTTAGCTTTGTTTTCATATGTTGGCCTTGCACTAAAAAATATAGCTTGACATCTTGTGTCTTCTCAGCTAAAAAGGTATCAGTTCCTGGACTTAATGTCAGCTGTACCCAGATCAAAGGCAAGAAACATAAAAGTTGACATATATTATTTATTTCATGGTTTACATCAATGATGCTTCTCTCTATCCTTT
The DNA here is from genome assembly GCA_013397725.1 of Rhagologus leucostigma. Classification (NCBI taxonomy): domain Eukaryota; kingdom Metazoa; phylum Chordata; class Aves; order Passeriformes; genus Rhagologus; species Rhagologus leucostigma. The sequence continues at coordinate 3,029,371 of VZTD01003599.1, forward strand.
TTTGTTATTATTGCTGATGTTTTGCCCGTAATGTTGTGCTCACTTCTCAAAAGTGTTTGTCCCCTACAGACAAATATTCATATTAATGTAATCCATCAGCAGCTAACAAATGCCAGCTCACTTCAGCATTTCCCGTGCATCCAAAAATCCCATTGTTTTTGAAGGTCTTGGGTGTGCAAAGAATGCAGGATCGGGCCCAGGGGTGGAATTTCAGAGCTGGAGACTTTCTTCCTCAGCCCCAGCAATGCCCGGGGCTGGCTGGAGCAGCAGCCTGGGGTGCTGGAGCAGAGAGTGGGAGACACTACATTCCCTCCCTGCTTTGTGAGCTGCTGCAGAGGCGAGATGAATGTCAGGCTTTGAGGGGAGCAACAGCTCTAAACAGACTTTTTTTTCAGTAATTTGGTTTTTTTTCCTCTCTACCTTTCCCCATCTTTCTTTCCTGCCTTCGGAGTCCTGAGTGAGTAATACAGAGTCTGTCTTAAAACTGTGCCCAGAAAACCATCTGAGATCAGTCAGAAATGCTGTTCCAACCTGTGCTTCCCTCTGACTGCTCCATTTAGCGTCAAACTTTCCCTTTTTTTTTCTCTTTGTCAACAACTGTGGCAGGTTTTACTTCCTGAGTTACAGAACCAGCTGAAATGCTGAGTCTGATCTTGCCCCCTACCCTCCCACGAGCTATTTTTTTCCGCAATGAAAATAATAATGCTTGAGAACCATCCTTGGGATTTTTTTTTTTGTTTTCTTTTGTTTAGTCTGGTTTTATTTTAAAGCTTGCTGACAATTGTCAAATGCTCATTCTAGCAAAGAAGTCCTGGGAGGGTATAGCCCCACTGCACACCCAGCAGGAGTAATTTGCAGTGTTCCTTGGAGCTTAGCTATTCAGCCAATGTGTGTCGCTTTACTATTTCTTTAAAATTTAATTGGGATCAGGCAATCAAGTGTCTCCAAATTTTTTGCCTCTTCAAGCTGCAATAAAGCCACTTATAATTTATAATCAAAGTTTGGTATCGTTAAACTAAACTGTAAAACCTACTTCAGGGCTTCAGTCATAAAATAAGTATACGATAAACATTGCAGTGGGGCTTGAGTAGCACAGCTCTAACAACAGCACAGTGAATGAATATACACACACACATATTTCACACTTTTTTTTTTGAGTGTGCATGCATACGTTTAGTTCCAGAGGTAAGAAAGATGTAAATAATAGATAACTGACATGTATTCTTTCTTGGAAGGACTGAAGCTAAGATAGATTTATAGCCCAAGTAGTTAATTCAAATGCAAAATGAAGTGTTAATTCATTAAAGTCATTTATGCATCAACATTATTTTTATGTCTTTATTTATATTTTCCTGTAATATGCAGCAATGTAGTATTCATCCTGGGGTTTTTTCTGTCTCTTGACTGTACTGCTGCTTTGCTTAGATTTTTTTCTAACAAGGCAGCTCATTTAGAAAGAAATGTTTATGTGAAGTGCTTGTCAGTTGGCATTTTTACTGGTGTGCTAACCCAAAGGTAAAATATAAAGGCACGTCTTTTCCTTGCTGGCTTGTTGCTACTAGAAGGGTTCCTCCCTTGTTAGCTTGATAAATAATTTTACTAGCGGGAATCTGCTGAATTTTTATGCTTGCTGTCTATTTTCTGCTTGCTGCAAATAAATTCCAGCACTCAGAGGGCACTAAAACTCCAAACACATGGTATTTTCCCATTTTGTTGCTGGTTGCCTAAAATATTTATTTCATCTTGTGTTTTTAATTAAATCTTTTTTAAAAAAAGAGTAGGAAAAAATCCCTCAAGTTATACAATTATTTCCAAATGAATGTTTTTGTCTGAATTGTATCTAATATAAAGTCTTGAGTTTAAATAACACATTATCACAGGTACACTAAATGGGTAGTGTTAAATCAGTCATGACTCCAACTACCTAATGGTTTTCACATTAAGTGCAAGAATTATTTATTGATATATTATCCCTTTAAGCATTTCTTGCAATTTATTATATACTTTTAGTTTTCCCAGTTTGCAATCAAGAAAGTTAAATTAATTTGCCATATAAAAATTCAAGACAAAAGAATGGACCAAAAAGCTTTAGATTATGGGTTGTCATGGCATGTATGGCAGAAAACAGTTTGCAAGAAAATAAACTGGGAAGCTAAAGTGGAAGAGCAATTGATTCACTTTTTTACTTTCTTTTATTTTTAAGATTTATGCATTTAAAAATATAATTTAATTCAAGAAAACAAGAGTCAAACCCAAAAAGCTCCTCTTCCTCCACCATAGCAAACTCAGCCTGTCAGAGGGTGTTTGTCACCATCACACATCTGGAGACTCACTGCTCCTTGGCAGCACATCCCCACTCTGTCCCACGTGCCTCATTTTGGGGGGCTTTGCAGCCTTGCATGGATTTAGGAGCTGTCTTTTGCAAGGCTTTCCTTCAGCAGCGCCGGTGTTTAGATCTGACCGGCTCAGGTCCTCCTGCAATGCCCATGGGTGCTGCTGCCAGGGGAACAGATTATTTTGCTTCCAACAGGATCCCTCGCTGTGGCCTCTGTGGAGCAGTCCCAGCTCTTCCCAGAGTTGCAGGGATGCAGCCAGCATCGGTTCCTTACACACCTGCAGTTCAGGGAGTGAGCAGGGAAAGGACCTGGATGCAGGCTGTTTACACTGCTGCCCGTCCCATGCCCACTCCATCCCTTCCAAGAGAGGGGATGCAGGGAAGTCAAGCAGCAGGCCCTGTTCAGACTTTCCCTCAAACAGCAGAAAGACAAATATCTTTGAAGATGGCAGGCAAATCCACACGAAATATTAGAATTATTTGCATATTTTTAGAACAATTTATCTAAAAGCAACCCTCAAACTTTGGCCCAAATTCTTGCATTCCTACACCAGCCACCCTCCCATTCGTTTGCTTATTTCCATAAGAATTAGGTGATGGATCTGAGAGGTGTAAGCACATGCTGCTGCCTGGCTGCCCTGCAGACATCAGCCTTTTCACTTACATGAGCACATCCCAAATCAAGTAATTGGCTGGTGGGAAGAACTGGTGCACCAGCCCTGAGCAGATAAGGGAAAAGCTTGGGCAGTGGGGCAAATTGCCCTTGGGGCTCGGCCATATAAAATCATAAGTGCAACAGGGTTACAAGGAATCTCAGGAGGTGGTATAATCCATCCCTTCACCATGAGGCAGGGTTGGGTAGGCTTACATTATCCCTGATGGATATTTGCATAACTTGTTTCTTAAACCCCCCATGGAGAGTGTGACACCTCCGTGGAGGCTCCCTGGCAGACCTTCACCACCGTCCCTTCTCAAGAGCGTCTCTCCTTGTCTAACCCACAGCTCAGGTCCCTCGTGTCTCGACACCGAGGACAGCCCATTCCTTTCCTCTTTGCTCTGACCCTTTGCATATTTGAAGGCTGTTGTTATGGCTTGCAGCAGCGTCCTTTTCTCTAGACTAAACAGCACCATGTTTTCTAGTCTTTCTTCAAAGGTTATGGTCATGACATTGCTATTTAATATCTTGTCTGAAAAGTCTGCATACAGTAAACTTGCTGGAATTCAATTTACCTGTGTTGAAAAGGACTGTGAGGATGCCGCCTGGAGGCTTTACAGCATCTGAAAGGGGAATAATTTAATTCTCACTCTGATATTCTGTCTTTTGCAGGATGGAGGGTACAGAGCATTTCTTTACCTGGGAGTGTTAACTGCAGCCTCACCACAAATTTACCCTTGTAACAGGAATATTGTAGGGCAACATGCAGCCAGAGTGTAATGACAGGCTTTAGGAAACATGTTTTAACATTTTATAGTTTTATCTATGAAAGTAAGAATGGGAGATAAGATTCAGCCTCTGTGGTTGTAGGTAACACCTTGGGCTGTACCTTCAAGGTGCTGCATACATAATCTGTCACACAAGTTTCATGAATTTCAATAGCAGCCGAGCAGCTACAGCCATCTGCACACCACCTTCCCCTGTGCTGGTGTTGCTGCTCAGCTCCAGTTTGGGTAGATCCAGGTCTTCCATTTTAACAGAAGTAAGTTTGCCCCAAAATATCACAGGTGAAGGTGAACCAAAGAGAATTATTCGGCCATCTGCATGGACTTTGCTCTTGGCTCTAAGTTGCTTTTTTAAAAGTTGAAAAATACATTTTGTGCTCTTTCAATGAAGGTTGTCTTCGCTCTTTGGGGAAAAAAATGAGGGGAAACAGAATCTTCTAATTCTGTTTCTCTCACTGACTTCCAGTGTCTTGCCTGAGAGGTTGGTGGGGAGATATGCTGGAGCAAACCAAAAGTATTTACTTTTGAGTAAATATTCCCCAAGGACTTTTCTTCTCAGATGTGCTGGCACAAATTGCTCTGCAGTGGAATTAATCTGCATGGCAGAATACCAGGCAGCATCTCCTGGAGGTGGATTTAAGTTTTGTAGGATTTTGGCTTCCTAACTGAAGTCTTAACCAAACCCTGTCTTGAAAGGCGCTAACAGATGCACACACTGCCACCTCACTCAGACAGACCAGGTACCAGTTCTGGAGGTAAAATGTGACAGATTTTGCAGGGTGATGGTTCGGGTGTTCACACTCATAATATATGAGGGGAAGATAAGAATGTCCCTTTATGATACAAATATCTCTTTCTTCTTTGAGGTTCTACCTCTGCTTTGCATTGTATACAGCCCCTTTATTATAAAACAGTTTTGGACATCCATATGCCCCCAGTGATCCACCTCATCAACTTAAAAAGTTATCTCATCTAAAAGTATGAACTTTCTGTACACAATGAGAGTGTATGCAGAATCAGGGGAAGTAGCAATCAAGTCAAGTAGACATTTTCCCCCAAGTATTTTCTAACTCTAAAGGAAGATCTTGTTGAGAAATATTCACAGAACTCTGTTATGTAGAAAGCAAAATGAGAGTGACCTTACTGAGCCATTGGTTCAAGTCATAGATGTAGCAGCAGAAGAGAAAATATATGCTTCCCTCCTTAAAGAATGGACCAGTTCTTACCATGGGAAAGAAGAGAGAGGGAAATGTATTGTCTTCCTTTCAGTAGTTCATTTTTCTTTGCAAAGTGATTAATGCATTACTATAGCGAATTTATTGTATAGCCTGATTACCATTGCATAATAAATCTAAACAACTGTGACTGTCATGGTGATAAGGCTGGCATGATTTTGCCTCTCTTAAAAAAGGTTTATAAGTTACGCTTAACTTTTAGCTTTCTGTACTTCTGGGATAAAATTTATTTTGGCCATTACAGCTCTATCTGTTTGAAACTACACCAAAAGGAAATAAGTTTTTCAAAAGGATGGTATGTTATAGGAAGAGTTTTACCTTCACTCAATTTGCAAAAGAAAGTGAACATCAGCATTAAAATGGAAATGAAGTTCAGGACAAAATAATAACTCAGTTGTTTAAAAAAGGTTTTAACATTTAAAAGGGACTGCAAATATCAAGGATGGACAACCCAATTAAATTAACTGCGTTATAGTCACAGCCGTTAACACCTTGGGCTCAGCTTTTCTCAGGCCACTAGAGTTTGCTGAGGGCTTGTCTATGCCTGGATGAGAGAATTCCAGGGAGCTGCAGGAAGAAGGGCTTGTGACTAATGAGAGCCATTTTCTTTGAATCACAGGGAAAGTGGTGCTCCAGTATTGGTGCTGTGGCTGTGTCGAAACATGGCCTGGGCAAGTTCTGGGGTTGGGGAGGGTCTCTTGGCCACACGGGCACTTCCCAGTGCCCACACTCCACTCTGCTCTGTCACTTCAAACATGAACCAGCTGTTTCTTTATCCTTCCCTCTCTCCCTGAACATATGTGAAAGGGCTCTGCACCTCTGTGCTGCAGTAGTTCACGACTGTTCTAGCTGAATGCTGTGGTGAGGGTTACTCTTATGAGAACACCCAACCTTTGGAGGGTGTGATGTGGAAGGAGGTCAGGTTCCCAAGTGCATGGATATCCTTTTAGGCCCTGCTTCTCCCATCAGCCTTAAGGTACCAGTGCAGGGCAATAGCAGGGTGTGTTAGTGCCAGGGGAGCTTCTATGACCCGGGTTTTCTACTGTTTCCCTCTCCCAGGGCTCCTGCCCACCACCATGTCTCACAGTCCCTTCCTCAGAGCAGCACCAGCTGCTTTTGCAGAAGAAGAGATCACTCAGGCATCTTTGTACATCTTGGTCCACCATTGCTTTGTCTTCCTCCAGGTCTTCTGCACAAAACTTGGGACCAAGGCAGAGGATGTGGCCTATTTAGTTTGTAGAAAACTCAGCTGTCACCCAAGCTGTAAGTCATAACCCGCAAATTGCTTCCAGAAAGATGCAGCTGAAATTTCTTGCGTAGTTGTATGAATTTTGTAGTATAAAAAAAAACTGGGAAAAGATCATGAACCTTCATACAGCCCTCAACTGGGGCCTGCTGCAGCCAAACTCTGGGAACAGCATATTTGGATTAGGAACTACAGAGTAAATTTTCTTCTTGTAATGAAGACATATAAGGGTAATAAGGGCAACAGTCTGTTCTCTAGCCTCTGAAAACTCTGTATTATCTCTTTGTGGAGGAGATATTTTCATTTCCCATCTCTGAAGACCTCCTGCCTCACAGGCTGCCTGCTTCCATGAGTGTATTCGTGGCCGTGGTGGGAAGGGATCCTCCGTGCAGGTTGTGAGGTGGCTGGAAGACCTTTTGTTTTCCAGTACCCGGGAGACACCATTCCCATTGACATTCATCAGTGATGTTTGATTTGGACTGGCAATACTGGCGTTTGGGTCTGGGGACATGAATTTAATCTCTCAAAAACATCAAGGCTTGCAGGCAGGACTGGCAGTAGCTGGTAGTTTATATTAAAAAAAGTTGAAGGTCTTTGCCTGATTTTAAGTCCCTGAACTCCTGGCATTTTTTACTTCTTTCACGTTTTTCCTCAGTTACATTGTAGATTATCTTGAAGCCAGTAGAGTTCAAAAGGTCTCTATTTAGATATGAATTACTTCATTCAGGAATAAAGGAAAAAAAAAAAGGAAGTTACTTGGTACAGTCTGGTACAATCAAGTATCATGAAGGGGGGAAAAAAACGCTTAAGCTTTTGCACAGGCTTTCAAGGGCTCAAAGGCTTCTTTTTTTCCCTGGGTATGTTGAACATCTTGAAAATAAACCAGGGCGTTTCAAAAGAGAAGATAGATGTGTCTGTTCAAATAGGCATTGCATTTGGAACTGGTGCCTCTGGTTGTTAAACAGAATCCTTGTTTAATGTCCTCATTAAGAACTGTGACTTGCCACCAGTTTTATGAAGATGAAGTCATTTACTTTTAAAGTAAATTAAAGCAAATTTCTCTGTGGTGACAAGTGAATAAAACAATGGAAGGCTCAAGTTTTTCAATCACCCAACATCTGTTCCTTGTTTTCCTCTAGATGTAGATGCCCTGTGTGCAGCAATAGGTGAACAGCGTGAGAGCCAAAAGCTGTAATGGTGGTGGGGTTGTTTTGGATTCTTTTTGTGGGTGGTGTTGGTTAGATTTGGTATTTTTTGTTTGTTTGTTTATTTGCTTGCTTGATTTTTTTTCAAGTAAGACCGTAAGCTCTGTCCACTTTTGGAAAGGGTAATTTTGTAGTTTCCTGTGGCAGCATGTTCAGAGCTCCATTGACATGTGAGTGGTCACAGTTGACGGCTCTGGTGCTGCATTTCTCTGCTGGAAGCACGGTAAGCTGCTGCAGGGTAGTGCAAGTGGTGAACCACTTCGTGGAAGCCCAGTCAGCACAAATGAGATCCCATCTTTTGTCCAAGCCACCCACACCTACAACAGACACCTCTGAAGCTGAGGGATGTTCTCCGAGCCATGGTGGGAACTAGGTTGTATAAAAACCTCACTGAAACCACTTCCACGCTGTAGCCACACGTAACCTGTTTGTCTTGAAACATTGTCTCAGAGAGAAGCCAGCAGATGAAACCCAAGGTATCAGGTCCATTTTACATTTCAACAAGTGCAGGATGTGAACAGCGCCGTGTTTGTTTTAAGGGTTCTGGAGGGTTTGGCATTTGCTGGTGTGAGAACTGGCTCCCTGCTGTGTGAAATGTTCACATGTGGATTTGTGCTGCGTGGGAAACGCTGGCAGAGTGGAAAAGAGAGGGGAAGCTCTGCTGGGAAAGTAAGAGGGGGCTGAATATAATTCACTTGGGGCACAAGTCTTTTCCTAATCCCTCTTGAGAGGGTAGTTTGTCTTGGACAGCCTAGCATTGACTTTTGAAGTGTTTGAGGAGGACAGGAAGTAATTACTGGATTCATAGGAAAATTAGGGAGCTCAAGATCATCTTAGACATATAAAAAAGGTCAGTGAATGTCCAGAGGCCTTTGCTGCTGAAACTATCCCTCCCTTTGAAATCCGCCTGCTCTCTCACACATGGTTATGGACCCCATCTTCTGAGGCGTAGGAATGTCTTTTATCTCATGGTGTCTTCTTCTGAGCCCTCAGGTTGAAGACCTTTGTTGGGAGTGGTTTGCCCTCACTCAGACCTTTATGTGGCCAGGAAATGGGCTGCTCTACTTTATGGGAAATGAGTAATTAGGTCTCATCAAATTCAAGGTAGCTGGTTGTGGGAAGCAGGCAATTTCTCCTTTGAGTTTTTCTAGGAAAGAACTGACAAATTCTTTGCATGCTTTTGTGGTGCTACACTATATTTTAATATACAGAAGCACATAGATTTATTGAGCAGTTCTGAAATCTCTGTTTTGTCCAAAGGATGAGTAATGGAATTGTATTACCCTATTTAAAAACACGCAAAAATCCCCAACCAACCAACCAACCAGCCAAAAAAAACAGAAACCCAAAACTCGATCAGTTTTGGATGATAAAAGAAATGATAACATTTTGTCCATCCCAAGAATATTTTGGTAATTGCTGTGTATTTGCAGCTTAATAACTGAATATGGGAAAGTATAAATTTAAATAGCTTTCTTTGCTTTCTCTTTGTCCATGAAGTGATGCTGCACTCAGTCACAGGAGGAAGCAGATGAGTCAACCAGCCAAGATGCAGCTTTCTGGGGTATGTGCTGTCATGACACAGGGGTTCCTGCTCAAGCCCTCTTTTCCATGGTTTCAGTGGGCTTTGGAAGGATCTGTGATCATCATGCTTGGATGCATGATACTCAGGAGATGTACATCCAAAGGCAATGCACAGATGCATCTTTGTAGGAAAAGTGTTTCCTGGGAGCACTGACCCGCAGCGGTCTGCAGCCAGCACAGGGGAGGAGCCTACTGTGGGAAGGGTCATGGACCACTACAGGAACAGCCATGCTGCTCCCGGTGGGGACATCCCGGCAGCTTCTTGCACCAGGCTCTGGCAGCAATGAGGTCAGATCTTTTTAAGGAAGCTCATTTAGAACTGAGAGCCTGCATTTTGTTTTTTAAGTGTCTCGGTGGTTTTTAGATGTCAAGAGAAACCAAGGGAATGAGACCACCCAAAGCCAACTTCCTTCCTTGATAGAGATGAATTGCCAAGTGCAGCACAGATTGACCTTACTGGAGAGCTCTGTCTTACACCTAAGGCTAATTGTTCCTGCCATGGAATGTCCTGGGAGAGGTCAGAAAGGAGATCTCCCTACATTGTAACAACAAGCTGTTGTAGCATCTGCCAGGTACCAACTCCTTACTTCCAGTTTTATTATTACTATTTTATTTATTTGGCAGGGCCAGAGGTAGGGACATACACACTCACTTTGACCCTGGCATCTCCAGGTCATATTCCTCTCTCTCTCTTCCCTTCTTCTTGCTTTCAGTCATGTAGATAGAAAGAAACTGTGTAAGACCTCAGAGTCAGCCATGCCCACTGCACACTGCTAGTTCCATTTCTCCTTTCAGGATTAAATCAAAATTTCAACAAACCCAGTGGAAAATCTTCTTTTGACTTTGGTGGTGGTTGTCGTGAGCTCTTACCAAAACCACAGAAGTATCTTAAAGCACAAATGAATATCTCTCAAAGGCAACCCTTCTTTGTGAGCATCGCCTGCTGCATATGCAGCACTCTCCATTTCTCTGGGGTTCAGGGGGAGGGTTGGTGCTCAGCTCCTCCTGGGAGCTGCTCAGCTCCGGCCAGGATGGGCCCATTTGTGGGGCTAATCCATTCAAGGAACTGTTTGAATTCCCGGGTCGTACAGGTTATCTAGAGATCTGCTCAGATGTGAGTGTGAAATAATAGTGCTTTGCACTTCCTGGGCACCTTTCATCTTTCCAAATATTTATTAAATAGCCCTCAAAACAGCTCTGTGAGGCAGATAAGAGATGGATGGATACAGCTCCTCTCATGCACCAGTAGAACTCAGCAGCTGTCTGTCTGTATAAAACAAGCCTGCCCCCAGTTTGGGGCAGATTAGGAAGTGGATAACAAACATGTATCTTGTTGAAGGTGCAGAGAGAATTTAGTTAGGCAAAATTTAATTACCTGTGCTGGAGCATGGCCAGAAAGTCCAGGCTCACTCCCCTCCTTTCATTTCCTTCACTGTGGAGTCTGTAACTCCATCAGGTTCTCGTCCTGTTTGAAATTTCATCTCGCACCTGCTTCTGGCTTGAGTGGATGTTGAACTCAGACCAGGGACCCCTTTCTGGAACTCTGCAGCTGTCTTTTTCCCACAAAGATTTGCCCCTGTGCCTTTTTTCCTGACAAAGTTTTTACATTGAAATTCCCTCTCTGGTATCCCCAGGGCACTCGGAGATGCACAGCACGAGTTCTCTTTTGTTTGCCTTTGCAGCGTGTAACTCTAGAGCATAAAAGTGTTGCAGCTAGAACTCAAATTTTCCCTATTTTGTGTTAATGCTTTTTATTAAATCTCCAGACTCTCTTTAAAGCTTCAAAGAGAGCAATTTATTGTAAAGCTATATTTACTGTATTTTATGTCCACTGTAATTGCTTGTTCCATCTAATTCAGATTATATGGCATATAAGAAAGACTATCCCAAGATAAGATGAGACAAATTATTAATCAAGAATGTTTTGGAATTAAGGTTTTAAATGTACATTTCAGGTATATGTGTAATATTTAGAAACAGATCTGAAAGGACTTGTGTGATGTACTTTAATCAAATTTTGAAAAGAAAATAACCAATACATCAAATGTTAAAAAGGAATTGATCAATAAATCAAATCTGGAAATAGAAGTGATGGATAAACCAGGTATAAAAAAGCAAACAACCAATATGTCAAGTGCACAGTGTGTTTATTAAAGTAAGGAATTTCTTAGATGTGACTGAATCTGTGTGCTACAATTATGCAATTAAATACTTGAAATCCTTCAATAGCAAATTATATGTGCAGGTGTACACAGACACATATGCCTCTATACATGTACACAAAATAAACACACGTACTCCTTTGCAGTGCTTTAGCCACACTAACAGCATATGATATTTGCTGAAGTCTCCTGGGTGTATCCAGGATTTCAGTTTGAAATGTCTCCATTTCAATATTCTCATGTTACTGGACCTGAACAGCTCATGTTTCCAGCTCTTTTATAAATAGTAATTGTTAGTATAGCCCAGATTTTAAAAATGATGGGACATGCCTCGTTCTGAAAGCTTTCTGCTTTTGTTTTCTGATTCTAATTGTACACTAGCAGCAACACAAACTGCTTTGGCTAATTCAAAGGATTTTGATAGACAGCTTGGGCCCAAAGCATATTTTCAAGATCAAGACTATAAAAATCTCACTATGGAAAAATCATCATTTGCCTCACTGACTTTGATTTACATCTATGTTACAGAGCCATGAAATTTAAAATAAGATGATCTAAATTGTCCTATAATAATGTGGGCATGAACGTATACTCCTGGTGGCAGAGTTTCCCTGTCACTATACCAAATGAAATCTAGTTTTTAGTGCCAATCAGTTAGGCATCATTAACCCTTTAAGAATGTTATTAGCATTCTCACAAAGCTTTTCATCATGTAACAAATGTTTTCAGACTAAACTTCTCGAGGTCAAAGAATCCAAGCCAGGAAGATTTAGGACCTTTTTGTCCTCTGCAATATTAAGTATACACTCTCCATCACACCAAATATAAATTACTAGCAGTGGTTTTTAAAAGCTTGCAAAAATGTAGCATTTGAGTTAAAAAGCAGTCCTTCGTAAGCAGTCCCTATGTGCTCCTCCCCCTCATCCTTTTTTTGCTGTATAGTAGAAAAATTGCTCTGTACATGCATCCTCCAGGATCCCGGAATGAAAATTGCTTTGCATTTGCTATTACATTATGGTGCTCTCCATTCTAGTTTTTTTTTTTTTTCTCAGTTCATGTTGTTCTTTTTGCAATAAGTGTATGTTTGAATTGAATTGAAGAGTAGCATATTAAAGAACTGGTTTTCATAGCTGTTTATGTCCTTTCATCCGAAGAAGTGTGAGAAAAGCAATCAAGGTTTCAGACTGACATGCTAAAGCAAGAACTATCAGAAAAAGCATCTTCCCGTTGGAGTGTGGAATATTTGCATATCCAGTGTGTTTGTATTAGATCAGACCAAACCAAGGTATTTATAGAACCAGCTTCAGCCTGTGGTCAGGCCTATAATGAACAACTGATTTAGTTTCAGGTGAAGTAATTATTAATCTGTTCCCCCCAACTTTATGCCTCTGAATGTGTCAAAATGTAGCATCTATAACCCTGACTCAGTGTATTATTCAGACTTTCCATCACTCTGTTTTTCAGCAGATGGCATCTAGGTGACTTGCAGTCTTATGAGTGGGATTTATGAAGTGAAATAGAGAAGCTTAAAAAGTAATTGCAGAGACAGGAGGAAAAATTAGAAATTAGTATCACCGTAGGAAATGGAAGCAGCCTCATGTGGAAGTGAAATTCTCAATCGGTAGCTTTTACATTAAAAGTAGTGCTTGATTTGTATTTATTGCAGTATAAATAATGTAATGTAGGCAGCAGTATTGTATTCAGTAATTTCTCTTGCAGGCATTTGGGATGAACTTCCCACGAAAGACAAGTGAGTAAGGAGCTGTACGACTGCTACTCCTCTGCTCACAGAGAGCGCTGCATCTTTCAGCTGGGATTTTGAGAAAGATGCTGCTTGTGCAGTTCAAGTAAAACATCCTGTGTTTTTTGGCTCAAAATAGCTCACGTTAAGGTTTTGCTGATGAATCAATGTGGCCCATGGAACAACCTGAATTACTCACCGAGGCACTCAATGTGAATGTGTGTGAACCCAGGCTGGGTAAACACTCAGTTTTAAGGGAAGGATGAGAACTTAGAAAATCAAGAGTACAGTTCACATGACTGGCCGAAAAATGTGTTTGCACACTATTGGTGAATTAAAACAGTATTTATAATGGATTTGCACAGTAGCAATAGTACAGAGAGTAATTTTCTCTGCAAAAGGGGCGGTGGCAGTGGTAGCATAAGGGATCAGCATCATGGACTACATCATCTCCACTGCTGAAAGTCAGCAGAAATAAGTTGCCACATTTTGGTTAGGACACAGTTTAAAGCACCACTTTCCTTCTCTGAGGTGCCTACACAGTATGAATGCTGTGTCACCAGTGAATAGAAATTCATAGCCAGCTCCAGGTAATCTGTGCTTAGAGCGCTACAGAAATTCCCATGGGAATATGTTAATCTGGATTAGCTGTATGTGTGTTGGCACTGTGGTGCAGTCATGATTTTGAAAGAAAGCATGGATATGATGGGTGATTTGTTCTTTCAGTGCTAGCTCTGCGGGTTTTTAGGACCAGAATCCCCACATAAATACAAAATTATCTTGATCTCCAACCTCTATGATTTAAGTAAAACTCAGCTATATGTGCCTAAGTAAGGACTTAACGCTTTAATGAATCAAGATCTAAATTCACATCTTCGTAAGACTAATGCTCAAGAATGAAGAGGTTATTTGTCTGTTCTAGTGGAATCCTTTTTGGGATAACACATTTGACAGCTCTATGTAAATTCACAGTGGTGTACGAAATACTTTTGCCTGTCATACACTGTCTTTGTCACTACCTTCTCTTAACCTTTATCTCAACAGAAAAGAATATTTAGAAAAGCACACTTGAAAAATGGGCACTAAAAACTTACTGCCTGAAAACACAGAAATTGTTTTAAATAAAACTTTTTGAGGCTTAAGGAACTTCAAAAAGAAATTGGGAATCATAAAAAATACTGAAGGTATTCCTTTTTTTTGTTGTTGTTGCCTGAAAAATGAAAGTAATGGCTTCAAAATATGTGCACTGAAGAGAGAAGGCTTTTGTTCTGACAGCTTGTACATCAAGTTTCAGCATTAGGGGGTTTGAAATGGTAAAAGTTAGAATTTGATAAAGCAAGCTTTTGGGGGTCCTTTCTCTAAAAGATTCTTGCATGAAACATGAATCCAGAAAAAAATCATGGAAATGGAGTGGATGTTTTTAACTGTATGGAACTGTTAAGAAAATAATGGTGCAGGATGTGCTTTGAGATAATATAATGGCAGGAATTTTGCAGTGGTATTGTCACTGTCAAAATCAGCCTATTTGCTGCAGTTCTATAGTGTTTAGGCATAAGGAAACAGAATTTCAACCCTTTCCCAGCACAGAAAAGAATGTTTTTGAAGTTTGATTAGGTTCTTTTTTCTTCAGATTTCCATTTTTGTACTTCTTCTACGTTTCCCAAACACTGTTACAACACCTGATAAAATGTAGAAGGTTTCTTAAAGTGTTTTCGGAAGTTTTCTGTGATATTTAACACTGGTGGGAGGAAATACATTGCCACCAAAAAGCGGAAGTGATACTTTTCCCGTATTAGCCGTTACCGTGCAGGTCCTGTGTCCCAGGACAGTGGATCCGTGGGACTCCAGCCAGAGCAGCAGGTTTGGATTTGCACACGAGCAATTCCTCGTGAAGAAGCAGTGCCTGAACATGGCTGAGGAGAGTGCGGACGAGGCTTGAAAATTAGGGGCAGGTATTTTGAGAAGCAGAGCTGCGATGCTCAGCAGGAGTGTGGGGCTGGAGCAGGGATGAGGGGCAGCCCCTCTGTGAGCTGGGAAAGGTCCTTCTTCTGACTGGTGCTGAACACTTGGGTGGAACAAAGGTTGGGGGATATCTCCCATCCTCACCTCAGGTTGAAAAGAAGGTGGAAAGAAAGTAAAGCTGCTCTCCCTTCTGGGATGGTCCAATCTGATGGGTTGGGTCCTTCCCAAAGAGGGAAAAAGCAGAGCCTGAATTTCAGGGAGAAGATGGAAGGGGCTGGAGCTGTCGAGGCAATATCCATATCCCCTTCTTCTCAAAGAGCTTAGCAAAACAAAATAGAGAAAGAAAAGCCTCCAGCAGCAGGGAGTGAACGGCTGGAATTTCCTTAATATTAGCTGAGCTTTAGGCAGCAAGTCTTAACGTGGAGAATTATTTTTAATTAATAGCTTTTCCCCTACTTTGGAGCTCAGCGGGAGGATCTTCTTTGCATTGCAGAAGGAGGGGAGATAGGAGCAGTCCCGGTTTTGTAACTGATAACTATTCCAGGCCAACTGCACTGCCTGGAATAACTTTGTATTCAGAAAAAGAACTAAATGTTACATCAAAAGATACCTCCTTCTGGTTCTTGGATTTAAATTGCCTCTCTCGATAAACCCACAGCCTGACCAGAAATGAGTTGATGGATTTTTAAGAGTCTCCCGGCCAAATTATTCCCTCTCTCCTTTTCCTCCTCCCTCTCTCTCACCTCTGTGTTATCAGCATGGCATTTGGCCCTACGAGGGGACCTTCCAAGGATGCTGAGCAATCACAGCTCTGCCAGGGTCTGAGGCTCCAGGGCTTGTGCCGGGTGGCAGGGTCCTTTACCCAAACTAGCCCAGATCCAGATGGAAAAAGAGGCAGGAAGGTGTTGTGAATTTGTATTACTTTAACACAATGGGTTTGTTCAGAGACAGTTTTCAGGCAATAAATGGCTCCTTTGTGTTCCTTCCCTCCCCATGGTAGCTTTCGGAGCTGTATATGTGCATATCATTTTGCCTGTGTATTAACAAGCAAGAAGGCTCCCTGGCTTCTGGCTCCCTCCTTCTCTTCCTCTCCCTCTCCTTCTCCCCAGCTTACAACACCCTCTGCTCCAGCACACAATTAAAACAAAATTAGCAAAATAAGTACAAGTTTATGGTGGGGGAAAAAAAAAAGAATCCTTTCTTTTTGCTTCTCTTATTTGGAGGACTGTAAGAGGCTGTAGTGCCTCTTTTTATGGGCGGCTTCCTGGGAGTCGGGACATTTGCTTGTTATACTGTGGCACTGTAAGAGGGTGATCGTCATGGACTATAAAGTAAGGGAAGTCTCACAGCCCCTCCAGCTCTGTAACACAGTAGCTTGGCTCACACAGGAGAGAGGGATTTATAGCACTGCCTTGTATTTTTTAACATATTTTGTCTTCTTTTTATTTACAACCTAGCCCAACAGTTCTTACTTTGTCCCCTGTCTCCCTTCCCTCCTGTCTTAATTCTGCCTGTTCCTTGTGGTGTATTGGAGTCCCAGAATGGTACAAAAAAATGTCACTTTAGGTGGAGAAGCAGCATGGATAAGGGTTGAACTTTGAGGTGAGCACATCCCCCTTCAGGCACTAAGTGCAGGATAAATATCTGCTTTTCTAGGCTGTGGGGAAGGCAAGGACAGGATGGAGCTGGAAGGAAGAAGAAAGAATATGAAAAAGAATGTTTTCCTTGTTATCAAACTTGCCAAGCTATTTTCCTTATGAGCTTTTGTTAAAGCCCAGTGTCCTTCTCTTATTTAAATAAGTCTAATCTCTGAAGGAGTTCTGAGTTGCTGCTTTTCAAAGCAGTGGGGTGTAGTTCCGTTTTATTAGCTGTCATTGAAGATCTGATGCAGTCATGTCGGAGGCTGTAAATGCCTTGATGCTGTCAAGCCAAAGCAGTTGCAAGCGAGGGTGGGTGCCTGCCGTCCCTGGCACTGCCTTCAGTGTCAGCGTCTTCCAGCTGCTGGGGCTCACAAGCAGCATTTCCCAAATTTTGGCCTGGATTTGGCGACATTCATGGGTGGCCATACCCTGGTGGGGCTGGAGCATTAGTAAATGCAGGATTAGTATTTATGAGAAGAAGGGGGAAAATTGTGAATGATGCAGGCATTGCCTTAATAATTAAGCAGCTTTTGGGAGACATTTCTCTCTGTTAGCACTGGATCCTGGTCCCAGATCCCTCCCATTTGCTCTGATAAAGCAGTGGGGTGTCACGCTGCTGACCACGGCTCAGTTTTGGGATTATCTGCTGTCATTGAAACAATTCCCCCAGAAGCTGCAGCAACGAGTTAACCATCGGGGGTCAAGAAGAGGACATTAAATATAATCAGCAGCTCCCTTAATCTTAGGAGGAGAATCCTCATTTGCTTGAACGTGTGTGCTGATCAAAGCATGATAGGAGCCAGGATGTGATACAAGAACAGCTATTTCCCAGGAAGGGTTTTTTTTCTCTTCTTTGTAAGGGCAGAAGGGAAAAGGACCAGGAATTTTGAATCACTGGAACTTCTCTTGTGGTTCAACTAATGCAGCGTCTGGAATCAGCTGCACTTGACCAATGCTTATACATGTTAACTATCAGCTAACATAATCTGAAGCCCTAGGAAAATAGGTTGTAGCACAGATGTAAGACACTGAAGGAAGACAGTAATTTTTTCCTGTAGATGGGAAATGCATATGTTGCCTCACTCACTTGTCATTACTGAAACTATAGGTAGGGACAAAAATAGAAACTACTGACAGCTTGATTTCTTCATGCTGGCACTGAGCTACAGCAGAGCTCTACAAGACCCTATAAATATGCAAGCGAAGGGAAATCCTACACAAGTGCTATCATACTGCTATAGGACTGAATAGAATTAGCTTTATTGCAACCAAACAGTATGGACAGAGTCTGCCTTTCAGAGCTCCCCTATCTCACGAACAATGTAAAATGTGAACCAAAGGCGGCTAATCTGGCCTGTTTACTGGGAACAGGTCCAAAATATATTGTTGGAAATGACTAGAAAAAGCTTTGCACTGCACAGCCCTTATGGAGCAGCGCTTTCTTGCTTTTAAAGTGAAATGTCCTTACAGAAATTAAACACTGTTTCAAAAAAAAAAAAAAAAAAAAAAGGGGGGAAGGGATCACTGTGGTTTAAACCACTTATTAAAATTTCTGAAGGATGCAGCGTGCATTGAAAATGCTCCCCCTCCCCCCAAACCTAAACCAACAAAAACAAGCCAACCCCATGAATAGCTCTTCCTAGCTTCCTGCACATTGAATATGTATGTTAAAGGACAAGGAGCCAAGAGTCGCTCTGTTTTGCTTTGCTTGGAATATTTTTTCTATGAAAATATTTCATATTTCATTTTCATATTGCTATTTTTGATATGTCAAAGTCAGGGGCTATGCCAAGGAGAGGCTGGCGAGCTGGCCGTGGAGGAGATTTCTGCCATGGTTCACAGTGGTGTGCAGCAGCAATATGTACCCCACTGTGTAAGTGATGCTCTCTGCACCTACGAGCAGGGTTCGAAAGGTTTTACATGGCAAGAGCAGAAAACACCGCTGCTGGTGCTGGGAGGGGAGTAGGTGCGGTGAAACAAGACCCAAGCAGAGTTCAGGGTAAACGGACTCCCAAAATTGGAAAGTACTCATTAGGCATGAAATCCTGGAACTTTTCATTGTTCTCAACGGAAGATATTACTTGTGCCATCTCGTGAGCCCTGCCAAGTATGTCTCCCCTCAAGAGGACTCCGTAATCCTCTTACTTTCATTCACATCTCTAAAGAGGCTCCATCTCCCTCATTTTTCTAAGCTGCTGTTGTAAGTTTGCTTCGTGACTTAGCTGCTCTCACTTCTTTTTCTTGGGGGTGGCAACTGATTCTTCCTCACTAGAACTGAGCAGTGTATACAACTACAGAGTAAACATTTCTATCTCCCCCCTGGTTCAAGCAAAAAACCTTGACCCCCATGCCAGTAGAAGTGAAACATTTCCAAAACACACAGGCAACTGGAGATGTGACTGTGTTTAAAAGCCTCCAATTTAAACATAGTCCTCCAGGAAACCACGACAGGAGAAGATGACTCGTCCCTGATGAGAGGTTTGACTCTGTAACAATTTGTTGGCCTGCTTGTACATTGTTTTTTTATTGTCTGTACCATGGAGCACTTACCTCTTAATATGTCTGATAATAAAAATCCCACAGAAGTTTAAATTAGAGTAAGGCTCAGCGATCAGGCTTAGCTGTGATCTGGGGTCATTGACTCTCGTATCAAATCATGTCACCTTCATTAATAACTGAACCACTGACCCGGAAACTCAAGGAGCTTTCCTATGATTTCCTAAAATCTGGAGTTTTTATCCTGTCAGCTACAAACTCTTACAAGGCAGTGGAATTCCCACCGGCTGGTACTGTCCTCTTCCCAGGTTCTCAGCTTTTCTGCTCTAATCCGGTTCCTGGCATTTTCCACGTTGGTGTATTCTGCCCCAAATTGTGTCATGTAGTGGTGCTGTACGACTGCCATGGGCTGAGGCTGTGCAGGGGTGAGCACCAAGCAGGCTCCTGCCTGCCCAGGTGTGGGGTGTGCAATGAGGCGCTGCTCATTTTCTTTTTTAGAGAGCTGACCTTCTAAACTGGTCTGATTGCTGCCAGTATTCACAGCAAGGAGAACAGAGATGGACCTGTAATTTCATTGTCCTGCCCCACACACCAAAATCTCCTCCATCCCTCCCCCAATATCTCTCCAGAGTTGCTAGAAGTGAAGAGTTCAGTGGTTTAATTTTCTGTTGTCTTGCCAAGTTAGAATGGGATTAAATGCTCTCAAGGTCTCTGGACTATCACTTTACCCAAAACATCCATCCCAAGCATTCAAAGAGGCATAGAGGCTCTGCATAGCTATTTATTTTAAATGCCTGATTAAAATTTCATGAAAACAGGAAGTCAGGGGAAAAGAATAGATTGCAAGAACGAAGAAATCCAGGGCTTTGTCATTTTTAGCTCAACAACACACAACATTGAAGAAAAACCCCCAACACCCAGCACATTCAATTGTAACTGAGGGATATTTTCACAATTGTACTGAGGCCACTAATAGCATATTTTGTCATTGGCAGGGGAGTTTATGAACTAAGAATGAAACCGATTTTTTTACTTATTACACAATTTTGATTCTGTTTGTAAATTATCACCTTAAGGTAACCTAAAATTGCTGTACTTAAACCCTGCAAACATTAAGATTTTTTTGGATACTCCATTGTTTTTTCCTATTTCAGCAGCAATAAATATTGTAATATCACATCCTTAACAGTGCAGCAGCTCTTCTGTCCTGGTGTCTTTCTGGTTTTCCATTCTTAAGCATATCTAATCATCCAAATAAATGATGGGGGCAGAGCAAAAGACTGATTTTTCTGAATATTAGTCACATGCAAAAGACCTTCATGGTTTTTCTGGCTTCTAGAGCTCATTTTTCCTGTAGGTAGCTTGTATGTTTGTATTTTTCCTGTGTGTCCTTGTTTTACAAGGAAATATCCTCTTTGCTGAAAAAATATGAATCAGAAGCAATGTTTAGCTAGGCTGCATTACAAAAGGATTTAGAATCTGTTGAAGTCTTCTTGCCTTTTTAGGCTGTGGGAAGCAGGACCCCCATTAAGAGGCTGCAAATGCCCCTCAGCCATTTTCCAGTACCGCTGTCACCTTGACTACCTGCAGGTAGTCGTGGGGTACTTACTAACCATCAGTGTCCCAATCTGTTCTCCTGTACCAACCCCATCGACAAGAGACGGATGTTAAAATTCTGTATTAGCCTCTCACTGCAAAGGCAGCATATGTATGGTTCTCAGCTAGGGCATGCGGTGGCTCTGGATATGGTATAATTATGATAGCTTAATGACAAAATAAGTTTTCACTTGCCAGTGTCAAATTAATCCTGTCAGTACATACGTCACTGCAAGTGCATTGCTCAGTGTACCCTTACAATATGCATAATACCATGTCTCCTTGCTTCTGCTTCTCATCATGTGGTCCTCTTGGTGCAGATGCTGTTCAGCCACTTAAAGAGCTGTAACACTACCAGGGGAAAGAAGAAAAAAAACCCGGTACGTTATACTGGAAAGAATATAATGAGCCTAAAACCTTGGAACCCTTCCTTTGTTCATCATTCTTGCTGCAAACAGTCACAGCCTCGTGGATTTCTCTATTATTTCAGCTGTAAAAATCATATTGAAATTTGATGGGAATTATTCCTAGAGGTAGTTAATTGGCTGACTAGGTGTATATGTGAGGAGAGGTAGCAGGGAGCTCATAAATGACCTTTTCCCTCGTTAGATCGCTCCCTGGCCAGCTGGACATTTGGTATCCTAAGGTGAAGAGTTTTTTAAATTATAGTTTCATGGCTTTGCCCCTTTACAAGACCACAATTTCTCTGTGTTAATTCACCACATCGAGAGGAGGAAAGAAAGTCAGCTGCTGCAGAATATCCCTTATGCTTTAAGAAAGCACGGCACTAATTGCTGGGAGACTTCTGCAAAACAAAATCCTGTGTGGCTCGGTCCACGCCTGCACACTCCAGTCGTCCCCGCTCTGTGCCAGCATGTCACAGGTGCACACCACAAGGGACAATGCAGCAAATGTAATTGGGAGGCAGGTGGCAATAGCTTGGACTCCGTAACACATTCATCCCAAGGTGCACTCGTGCATCTGTTAGAAAGTGAAGTAATTTTTTTTTTTTTTTTAATTCAGTTGGTCTAACAGAGATTTGAGTGATAGGAAAATATTTCCCATCTCCTAAACACAACAGCGAGAAAGTTACTAAAGGTCCTTGGAGACCCCGAGCAAGGTGGGGTGGAGGCTGCTGATCTTGGGGAAAAAGCGAGGAGTTGTTGGTTCACACAGAAGTGGGTCAAGTGTTTTTAAGACACTTGAGAGGGCTTTTTCCTCCTTTGCTATCGCTGCAGTATCAGCGTAAACTTTTCCTTTCGAGATATGAACCTTTTGTAATTGCGTTAGTGCTGCTTGCTCCGGCCAGGCTAGTCACTCGCCTGTGCTCAACCTTCCCTGCATCGTTCCAAGAGCCAGAGCAGAGCCTCTCGATATGGGAACCCTTGTATGTCTGCTCTGAGTCCTAACAAAGGGTGTTTATTCCCTCTCTAAAACACAGAAAGGACTCCAAAGGCTTGTACTCTTACAGGGAGCCTGAAAGCAAATCTTGCCGAGCCGAACCGCAGTAATCTCTGGGGTGGAGTATAACAGCTATAGCGCAGCACACAGAATCCCTCTACAGGAGAAGGAGGCTGGTGCCAATTCCAGGCAAAACTATGGGGAATGGGATTCAAATGAGCACAGATGTGATGTTGCTCACGGACAAAAACGAACAGCACAGTACTGCAAAAATGCACGTAGGTTTTAGTAGCCTTTGGTGGACAAGATACTGCTTTTATATGAAGGATACGTAAACAAGGCAAACAACATAAAAATTATATCACACATTTTCAATGCCACATGCTTCCTAATCCCTCGGGGAGTATTTTCCCCATCTGTCTCAGTTCCTAACTCCGCTACTCAACTCTCCTTTTAATCTGGAGTTGGGTCCAGCTGTAATCCAGAGCTCTTAGGGGTGATTTGCATGTGAAGCTGCTGGGAGGGTCCCTTTGCTCCTTTCCCATGGTCCGCTCCAGCCTGTCCCGGCAGTTTGCAGACTTTGCCCTCCTGCTGCATCTCCAACTCTTGGCCGGTCGCAGGGCCAGGTTAACTGAAAGTGTGAGGTTTCGATAACCTGCGGCAAGTGTTTTCCGTCTCTCAGGGGAGAGCTGCGCTGGAAAACAATTTGCAGAAGACAGGAGCAGAGATCTGGTGTCATTTTTGGTGCAGCTACTACAGTTTCTTGCTGTGAGCCCTTATCGGTGGAGTCCTTGTAGAGCTGCTCATCAGCAGAGATCCTGCGGGCGAGCGCAGCGTTATTGCTTCGTCCCATGTGGCTTCCATGTGGCTTTTTTTATCAGTGCTGTTCTGGCTTCTAAACCTTCTGGAGACGGTGTAATTGGGTACTTCGGGGTGGCTTGACTTTTTTTATAGCGTAAGTTAAGTTTTCAGACTGGGCTTTAGAAATAAAATAAAAATAAAATAAAGTAAAGTAAAAAAAAGCAAAATAAAAGCAAGTAAAGTAAAGTAAAATAAAGTAAAAGAAAGTGACAGGAACTAAAATAAAAGAAAGTGAAATATAATCAAGTGAAAAAGAAAAGTAAGCATCTGTAGTTAGAAGAAAAGAAATGAAGTTCCAAATAAATAAATTCTACTTCTATTTCTTGGAGTGATCTAGGACAGCTGATGGAGATTGACACTCTTAAGTTACATGAATGTTTTGAACGTGTAAAGAATCCTTTATAAATTCAGCTTGGTTTGCTGCAATACACTTTCCAAATTAGGATACTGCAGAGCAGATTGTGAAATGGTGATTTACATGACTTGAGGATTTTGCTCCTTGTAATTAAACACAATAGCACTTCCTTTGGTTCCCTTTAGAATGCATTTTTTTAAAAAATACATTAAAATTTATGTAGAAATGTATTTAAAATGCAGGTTATTTCCACAAGTATAAAAATATCAGGCAAAAAGTGCATTATTGAGTGCTGTGTAAAGTACAGCTGAGCATCTCTAGGACTGCAGCATTCTAAAGGAGGAAATAAAATTACAACTAAGAAAAATATTCAAAGTACCGTTTTTCGGGTTTTTTTTCTGGCAGGCAAGTGAAAACATGGGGTTTTGTTGGCTCATTCTTCCTTTTGTAAAGGATTTAGTGCTGAGCTTTTACCTTGCTACATGATATACTGCAGTGAAATGCACAGAAATTCGGGATTAGATATGAGTTGTAACATCAAGTAAATTTTATGTTGAGAAATTTAGAGCATGCCAAGCGGCCAGCTCCTCGGACAAAAGACTAACATGAATAGGTTAGAGAATTATTAGCCTCTAATAATAGATGATATACTATATATCAAGTAATGACTACTTACTATCCTGCATTTATCTGTTACACAATGTCCTTTTTAATTACCTACCCTGCCGCCACAGGGGCCAGCAGCTGGTGCAAGAAACGCTGCAAAGCTCATGCCTTCCTCCCTCGTAAAATGGAAATATCCTCCCAATCTGTGCCCTTGCAGTTGTTAGACATGGGTTTCCCAGGAAAAAAGAAAGCATCCAAAGCACATCTTTTTCGGACAACAGTTTTTTAGGAAGGTTGTGTTCCTGAAATCATTTTTCAACATAGTTCCATCCAGTGGAGAGCGAAACTCCACCGCCTGGCCCCAACTGTGGCTCTTCCCTTCAGATTTTAATTCCTTCTGCTGCTTGTCTAGGTGAGGAACGGATAAAAATAGATTGTTAGATGAGGCTGTTGCTTTTAATTATATTCATAATGAGCATTCACCATCCTTAATTCAATAGTGCAGTATAACGGGGGAGGGCAGGGTTGTTTAACCTCGTTTCCTAAGGAAATGAGGCATACAGCATCCCACCACCCACCCACCTGGACCCAGGCCTCTCCAAACAACGTGTGAGTGCCTAGTAAGTGGGCTTGAAAGGGGACAGACATCTGAAATGTTACATTTCCTCGCAAAAACTGGGGTGAGTGCAAGAAAAAGCTCCACACTGGTGTCTGTGCCAGGCAGGTAAGTTCAGTCTTTATCCCTGCTGACAGCAGTCCATGGCCAGTGACATCCCCTGCCTGCTGGGGAACAGCAGGGCTGGAGGAGTTGGGCATCAGGCTTGCTGCTGGGGCTGAACTTTGGGATGGGCAGCATGGGGCAAAACCAGAGGAAATCACTTCTGCTCACAATTTGGTTTCTGGTAAGAGCATAAATTCTAGGAACCTCATTTTGCACTAATTCTCCCCGGTGTAACGTCAGTGAGGCAGCCTCCTGCTTTTGGTGAAATCAGGGCAGAGTGAGGAGCTGGTTTTCTTTCTGGGAGCAGGACAAAGCTCAGTGAAAACTGGCTGCTGTGCTTTTGGACCTGCAGTGTTGCAGGGGACCTTTCCCCTGCTGTGCCCCCAAAAGAGCAATTCTCCCCCCTGCTTCCCTCCCTCCATCCGCTCCCACACCGACTGCTCTTGGAGCTGGCAGCACATTAATAAAAAAATGTAAGTTTTATGGGACAAAGTAAATAAGGCAATTCATATATCATTCCTAAGACACACAGAAAGGAGGCAGAGAAAAATAACCATCCGATATTTTATATGAGGGTATTTCCATGAGTCAGCTCATTTTCGGGTTTCTGGGCTTCCAGCTGCAAGCTCTGCTGTGTTGGCTTATCTTCTACTTGATGCCTGGCATGTGCCCGAAGTAGCTTATAATTGGCTGTGTTTCCCTTTTGTAAATGGTAATAATAGAGCCTTTATCAGCAGAGAATGGCTAAAAATTTGGATGTCTTTAATTTCATCACAACTTGTAAATTTTTTCAGGTCTAATATTACACAAATAGATCTCAGAGCTCCTTGTTCAGGTTGCAGGGCTGACAGCAGAGGGGTTGATTTTTGTAGGTGGGATATTGAACTGCCCTTCAAATGTTCCCTAAGCAATAGCCATAGAGCTGACTTTATCCTTTAACCCTTATGGCAGGGGTTTCATTACCCCTTGGTTTACAAAACCCGCAGTTGTTGCGGCTCAGCCTAGCTGAGAGAGTCTGATGCATTTCTTGTGGCAACTTTGGTGTTTATTGCAGGGCAAAAATGCGAGGTATTTTCAATATATTTTAATTCATTTGAAGTTTTCAATGAACTCACCTCAGCCTTCTACATTCCTCCTGAGATTGTTTCCTGTGGATTTCAAAATGACTAAATTTAACTGGGGGGGGAAGCAGCTCATTCAATACAATTTCTAAAGACAACTATGCAAGCTTTATAGAAAATGAATTTTAAATTTCTACATGGCAGAAGAATTTGGTTGATCACAGGCATGGGGAGGATGTTGTAAGATTTATTTGGCCAGTCACAACCTGAATTTTGAATAAATTCTGTCAAGCTGTTAAAAAAAAGTATGGAAATACATCACTTGACGCATTCAAATCACAAATATGTTTGAGGGGAACTGCAATCTGCTCAGAGATGTCCTGTGAATAAAAAAGATTTCACATGTGTTTAATATATTCCTTTTTGGGGAATTAATTGTCCACCAACACTGACAAGCATGGGGGATGGAGGAGCGGAATGGGAGCGATTTGCAGTTCTTAGTGGGAATTAGTGGCATGACTATATTATAACAATCATAATTAAGCTTTGTACTTGAACAGTGCCTTTCCTTGGGGAATCTCAAGGCACTCTGTCAAATTTATGGGGAAGTCCCGGGGAAATAAGTGATTTCCCTACAGATCTGCAAAAATTCAGTGGCAGAGCTGCGAGCAGACCCCAGGTCTCCAGTCTCCTGGACTCTGGCTCCAGCTCACAGCAGGAGCTGCCTGATTCCTCTGTCACAGCCCGGGCAGGACTCAGGGGATCCGTGAGCACGGCCCTGGGGATGCAGGTGGGTGCTGGGCGAACTGGGGGTGCCTCCCTCACCTGTGGCTGCGCAGGGAGCAGGGACACGGGCTGCGGGCAGTGGGGAGGTGACAGCGGGGACAGGCGGCTCACACCAGACAGCCCTTTCAACAGCAACCTGAGCCTAAATGCGCCGGAAACAACAATGGGGAAACACACTTAGGTGTTGTGCAACTTCGGGGAGGTCCTGACTCCTCCATGCCTCAGTTTACCCACCTCTACAGTTAATATGGTGGCACTGTGGGAGGACTTGTGATGGTGGATTTTTTGTGGCAAAAAAAAAAAAAATCAGGGGGACTTACGCAAGGATGTGGTGCTTTGAGCCTCATTTGAAGTTTTTCATCAAGGCTGAAGTCCTTACCAGAAAAATGTGCTCTACTTTATCTCAAAATTCAGGGTTTGTGCAAGAAATACGCAGGGAAATTATTTATGTGTCATGAAGGCGGCTCTGATGACATGGTCACAGGGGTCTGTTCTGTTTAAAACCCCGAAGGTTAAAAATCTGTACAACTTAATGTTCCTAACATGCTTTGAGACCTTCAGAGGGAAGGTCTCTTTGGACTCAGTAGGATGAATTGGCCTCCTCGAGTAAGCTGAGTTGAATTTTGCGCGTAAGACAAGGAACATGTTACGTTACGGATTTGTTTGCTCCCCTGGCTGGTTTCACCAGTCTGTGCAGCCTGGTGAAAAACCAAACAAATTCACTTGACTGCACAGACAGAACAAAGCTGACAGTAAGTTTTTCATCTAAGTGCCTGCAGAGGATGACAAAGTGTTCAAAAGACAACTGGACTTATGTTATTGAGAATGTTTAAAGTAAGCAGTAAAACCTTAAACATTGATTTGGTGTTTTACTGGAACAAATAGAGAGATTTAAAAATAGTGGTTAGATGCTGAAAGCACAGCTCCAGTGAAAATCCCCATATTTGCTCTAAATAAATCCTCTCCCTCCTGGGAGCAGGCTGAGTGTGGAGGGGAACAGAGTTATCGGCCTCTCTTGTTAGGCCCAGGCTGCGCTTTTGGCTTGATGATGGGCAAACAGATGTTTTGGAGTCTGTGTGAAGGAGCCTGTCAAGAAGCAATGGGCAGCGCTCCTCTGGATGAGAGCGCGTGGTGTTTTAGAGAGAGATGAGTTGTTGATGCCATGCAGAGAAATCCCTCCCCTCTGCCCTGAGACCAGTGGCCTGGCAAGGGGCACCACTCTCCCGCAGCACTGCTGGCATCTCCGCAAGCCTCGGGTCAGAGGACCAAGGGTATCCCACCAGAACTGGGACAGTTGGCAATCCTCGTTCTTGTGCAGACTGTGTGAAATGCACACCATTCCCCAGAGCTTACAGGCACAGTCACAAACGAAGCAAAGATGGCACGAATGACATTCCCTTGCTAATTATAGTGTGGTCCCATCTGTATATTTGGTGTTATGTCACCAACTCCAGCCTGCTTTTTCCTAGCAGGGAAATACTGCTGTAGGTCGAAGCTCAGCACAAAAGGCTCCAGACCTCTAGTGATGTTATAGTTGCTTGTTTAACAGGGGCAAAACTCTATTTTTGAGGTCTATCAGTTGGAAATCTGAGAGCGTGTTGGCTAAGGTGCTTTTTGGGTAACTCAACAGTCCATGTTTAAAAAGCACTTGGGTGTGGATAAACATAAGGGAGTTCAGTGGCTGCACATTTCTTTGAACCCCGCTGGCTCCATCGGCACCTTGTTCATGGCAGCAAAGCTGTGAGCTCGGATCCATCCCTCCTGCATGGAGAAGGTGGGAGAGCAGCTATCTCCCTGGCCATCAGTGCTCCTCTTGGCTGCAGACTTTTTGGTTAGTGGATAGTCTGTGAAGAGTTTGGGCTGTAGGACATGTGCATCACCCTCCAGGAATTCCCTCAGAGAGACATGAGGACAGAAACCACCCTTCTGGACCACCCCATGGGATGTTTCCTTTCAAACCTCTTGAGCATCTCATGTGTCCTCCTAGGGGCCCAGATACAGTCCTGGAGTCCACATTGCTGTTTCTGTTGGTGGAGTGTCCTGGCTCTTGCTTGTAAAATGGTTGCAATTTAGGACATTAAATTCACTCATGTAAGATGCCATTTGTCCCTCTGAAGGAGCCCATGGGGTGCTTCATTCTTGCACATGGTACTTACTGAGCAGTATTGGTAAGCCTCATGCTAAAGCATATAGGACTGAGATTTTTAATTAGGGTAGAGATGGGAGCCTCCAAATCTCATGTGATTAGAGAGTTCTCATAACTTTTACATTTATTATACAGTCCAATTAGCATATTTTTTACTTTAATGTCTCTATTGCCCTGTTCAGTGTTGAAAATCCAAAAATAAGAGCACTTTGTTAAAGCTTGAAAGCCATGAAATGAAAATAGTCAAGAAACAAAAGTAAAAATGGGTGTGCCTAATTTAATTCACTGTTTGGGCTAAAAACAATGAATGAAACTTTGGCAAAACAAGGAAACACGATAAATAATGATAAGGAAACTAAAATCTGAAAACCATCCACTTCACTAGTTGTGGCAGAGGCAAAAGGAATTTAAAGAAGTCAAATAAGTCCTTAAGACATCCTAAAAGCAGGCTTGTGTGGGGAGTTACAGAAGCACTGTGCAAAGATGAATCTCTCAGGATTCGCACCTGGACCTGTCCCCTGAGCTTAAAGCCCCTCTCTGCCCCATGGTTTTCTGATACATCCCAAGGGTGTTTGGTGGAGCTCATGTGCAGGAGGAGAAGCAGATCCTCAAACAGCTTTATGGGTGAGGAGCTGCCACACGAAGGCCGCGGTGTCTCTGAAAGTCAAGGAGAATTTGTACCGGCAGAAATAGGCTCTGGTTTCTTGTCATGCAGGAAACCGTTGGTGGAGCAGGAATTTAACAAGTTCACAACTTAACAAGTCCCAGCCTAGTGTCTGGACTACCAGAATAGATTTTTTTCTCAAATACCCCCAATCGCTCAATGCTTTTGTCAAATTTCTGTCTCTCTGTACCCAGTGTCAGCCTCAGCTTAACAATGAAGGGAGTCCCAGAAAACTTCTCACAAAGAAGCAGCCTATGCTCCCTGTTATGAAAGCAACCTCCTACTGTCTGGTATATTAATTCTGTTCTTGTGGGGCGCTGTAGAAGTTGAATTTTCTCTGCCTGGTATGGTAAGTTTCATTGCTTTCCTTTTTTTAGGAACTTCAAGTTTCTGGAAGGCTTAGTGCTAGCTATGAAGGCTCCACCTCTTTCTTGGCCCTGTAACCCGTGAGCAGTTCAGCTGAGGCTAGGGGATTTGTGTATAATGATTTGGGAAAGTTGTGAGTATAAATAGTAAGGAATTTGAGATGTTTTTCCCCTCTGTAATTCAACACTCAATAGCTTCCCCTTCCACCCTGCACATAAGGTGCTGTACCAAAACCATGGAAAGAATTTGTGGAGCTTCGGATCAAGGAAGTTCATAAGCTAGCAGGCTTTTTTCTTGCTTGATCTTTTTAAAAATCTTATAATATCATCTCCTCTGGGGAATAGCATGGCCGGAGGACTTTACAAATTTTCACCAGATCCTCTCACCAGGAGCATTTGCCCCAGGGCAGAGGCAGGACAGTGCTCTGATCTCTTATGCACAGTGTGGTAAGGGCAGGAGCCTGGAATAAGTGTTCATCCCCAGCTTTTTCCTTTCTTTTTTCTCATTTCTCCTTCTGGTAGCAGCTGCTGCTGAGAGACTGTGTTCAACCTGCTCTGAGCTCCAGCCTTAGTCTTCCTTCCCCTTCCACATCTCACTGGTGTGCAGGGCCAAGGTGTTGGATTGCAGCACACAGAATAGCAGAATCATTTAGGTTGAAATTGGGTTGCAGCACATAGAATAGCAGAATCATTTAGGTTGAAAAAGACCTCTCAGATCATCAAGTCCAAGTTCAAATGACCAGGGTCATCTTGGTCCCAGCTCTGTGACAATATGCCCATCAGCCTGGAGTCCCAGGACAAGGCATTCCTGAGCACAGAGGTTGCCATTGCCTCTGACAGCAGTGCTTGGAGCTGCAGGGGCCCTGGCCCAGGCATCTCTGTAGTGACAGGTTTGCTTTTAAGTTCCCCTCAGGTTTCTTTCATCTCCGTAGACATCTTTGTCTTAATTTCTCCTGTTCTTTAAACCCTGCACACAAAATGCAATGTAAACCTCAAAACACCCTCACTTATTCTAACAGAAATGTCATCTCTGAGCAGTATCGATGCAAATTCTCTGTAGCCCCTGTGATTTCAGCCCAGAGATGGGTCTCAGCTCTGTACTTCATCCCCGAAGTCTGATTGAAAACCCCTCATACAGCTCTCCAATTACACTGACTCGGGCACAGATGACGGACGATCGCAGCATATATTCGTGTACATACATTGCCAGGCATTTGATGTATGGTTTCATTTTCGAATCTTGACTTCATTTTGCACCATGATATTTGAACATGCAGATTTACAAATCAGGCCCTAGCATAATTGTTTAAAGAACCCTCAATGCTTTCGGTAAAAACCTGAGTAAGTATTTGTTATATTTAGAGGCAATTCTGCTTATTGTCTCTTCATACCATAAGCTTTTCACTGACCTAGATTTTGCTATTTCATTTTCCATTTGCTGTCCCACAGTACATTTGCATGGAAAGAAAGTCTTTTGTCTTTTAATGTTCTCTTGCGCTTCCTATTTTATCCACCAGCCAAAATCACACTCACTGCCCTGTGATGGTGTGAAGAGCTTCACTGGGAGTGATTGTACGGCTGAGGATCCTGGCTTCAAACTAGAAGTAAAAAGCTATTGCAGCTTTTAGCTTTGTAGAATCCTTGGGCTGAAGAGTGCTGGAGGTCCAGCCAGCAGCAGAAGAGCCTGCAAAGAGGAATGGTTTGTGTGTTTTCCAGCAGTAGCAATTTACAGAAAGAAAAGTGGACAGAGTCAGAAACTGGCTTCCTTTCAGTCGGAGGGAATAGTCCTCTCCCTGGATGTATATTACAATAGCTATATTACAGCTAAGGACACAAAACAACATCTTGATTTTAATTCTGGTTTCAGTTTTAGCATGTCATTAAAGAGATACCTGTATTGACAGGAAGAGTTGTAATGCTTTTGGGGAGTTGTTATTATCGTATTACACGATTATGGTGTTTATTGCGGTGGTGCCTTAGGGCTGAATTTACAAACGCTGCGGACGGATTACATGGGTATTATGCTGCACACAGACATTTTGCTGCATGTTCACGTTGAAATCCTGTGAACTGGACAATGTAAACAAATTAACATTATCAGGAAAAACCTGTTTTTTAAGTTAAGTTTCCCTGAAGACTATACTCGACCACAGGACACTTGCTCTTGCTCTCACATCTCCTGCATCTCAACCATGTTCAAAAATGTTTTTACTAGCATGTTAACCAAAACCTCATCCTCTTTTTTTCCTTTGGAAAAAAAAAAGCAGGCATGTTTTAAAATGCATTTGATCCAACCAGCTAGTATATTTTTAAACACGACAGTGTTATGTTTAACAGTGTGTTAGCATATGTCAATTAACTTATTTCCGCAGAGTGCTGACAGAAGTGCCCCCGTCGCCGCCAGCCCTGAGAGGCCCCAGGGCTCAGTCGAGTTAGCAGAAGGGAGCCTGTGCCCACACCTCCAGCCCACTGAAACTCAGCACTGGCTCTTCTGGACAGTATTAGGGTGCTGGAAGAGGGCACAGTGGATTTGAAGTCATTCCTCCTTTTGCTGGCTGTGGTCTGAGGGCAACCCCTCATGGCTGAGGGGACGCACCAGGGCTCCTCTGTCAGCACCCCAAGTGATGTCTCCTGAGAGCACACACGTGAGCTGAGATGCTCTCACTGCACACAACGCCCTTCCAGACAGAATAAATAGAGACTTTTTCTCACACTGTCAGGAGATCACACCCCTTCCCTGTGCCAGATATAGATGAGATGGAGGAGAAAAGATGCACGTGCACGTGCATGTACCTCCTAAGTCTACCCTGTGCCCAGAGCAGGTGGTGAGGATGGCTGTACATGTCTGGGATGCTTCATGTGCCAAGTCATGGCAGGCTGCTCACCTCCCCACTGCTCTGGGCCACACTGGCCAGTGCAGAGGGAACACTTTAATCCATTGTTGGAAACAGCAAAGATCTTTTTGTCCAGAGACTGGCCTATGCTGCTGGATAAAACCCTGGGAGTGTGTGAACTAACCAGTCATATCCTGGCAGGACCTTCCTGTGCATCCCAGCCATGAAATTGTGCATGATAAGAAATAAGTGGAGTGGGAAGAGCACAGGTCAGGTCTCAGCAGCAAAGCAGGGATGCGCACTGCTTTCCCACAGGGATGTACAAGCGCCTGTCTATGCGTGGCAGCTGCAGGGATCCAGGCAGGTGTTTTACAGGGCTCCTCTGTTACTGCCCGTGCAGCGGGTGTGGGAAGGGTAAATATGTGGGTGTGCAACAGGCTGAGGAGGTGTCCAGGGTCTGCATCCCTGTGCCCTGCTGCTGTGGGCTGCGCCGTGTATCCATGGTCCGGCCAGACTCCGTGTGTGGGAGCAGCCCCCAAGCAGACAGAACTACCTCTGCTGCTGTTCCTCATCCAAGGAATTTGGGCAACCTTCATTTCTCATTTCAAGATTAGCAAATGCATGAATGATGCCCACGTGTTCTGGGACAGTGTTAATGGGAACGGTAGAAATACCTAGAATAAGCAGTGTCCAAAAATAGGTCTCTTGTCCTGCCAATGTCTTGCACATGTTCTTAACTTTCCTGCCCTGGGAAGCAAGTCCTGGCACCCTGCAGGGCAGGAGAGTTTTTCCATTCACTTCAGTGGGTGCGGGATTTCATTCTGCCTTATAGACCCACGGATTTTAAAGGGACTGTCCATAAGTCACACTCAGGCTCTTCGCAGGGTCAAAGTGCTTTATATTTTTAGCATTGACGTGATGGTCATGAGGGAGAAGCACGTTTTTGCCCCACTCAAAGGGCACAGTCAGACGTGCTGCTCAGCTGGGGCTGCTCGGGGTCAAGTTGTTACTGGCCCTGGACCATTTCTTCGGGTGCTGCACCTTCCTGCTGCACAGCTTGGCTGCCATAATTGGAGCCTTGGAGCTGACCTACACCAGCCGAAACATGTTGGAAGTTGGGTTTTATAAATAGACTGTGTGGACAAAGGGTGTCTGCTCCGGGGTGTTTATGGGGCTGGGGAGAGGAGCTTGGGGCAGGGGATGGAGCCTGACAGCTCCCAGTGAAGCAGCACAGCCCTCTTTGCAAAACAGAGCTCGCGGTGCTGGCAGAGCCTGCGGCAAGCCCTCGGCACAGGGAAGGATGGAGAGGCCACGACCCGGGGAGTGGGTGCTCAGCTATTTTCTCCCTGTGAGACTGGCTCCCAGGCCTTTGCTCATGCAAACCCTGACAGATCCCATCTAAATGAGTAGTTGGAAATTATGTGCTCCCTCCCTGGTCTGGGCTGGAGCTCAATTTTGCTGCCAGTCTCAGGGAGTAGGTGTTGCTACTGAATGCAATTAAAAGAAGCAGAACTTGGCACTGTGGGATCATGCCCAGTGCTGGTAGTCAGTGCTGGGTGATTGACATTGAATCCTTTGATTTCTCCAGAGGCATCATAATATTTTAAACTTATTATTAATTACAAGTGTATTAATTTCCGAATAATATTAACAGTATTTCAAAATATAATTTTATCCTATCCAACCCACTGGGAAAAAAAAAGCAGTTTTGGATGAACTGAACAACTTTATAGACACTGTGCTTTATAACCAGATAGATTTTCCCTAGTTAGTTCCATTTCTATCTAATATTGGTGGAAGATTAAAGATACTGAATCAATGGCTGTAAAAGCTTACATTAAAAATTTGCAGTAAATGAGAAGGAAAATTTCATTAGAAACATAAATTGTAGCAAGTGGAATGCCTGCAACTTATTTTTTGTATTCTACTGACAGTCACACTTGAAAGCCTTTTTTTTCCAAATGTTTTCTTTTCTCAGATTAAAAAAAAAGAAGAAAATGACCTCTAATATTTTGAAATATAGAACTAATTACAGTAGAGAGTGATCCTGATCCCACTGAAGTCAACTGCGGCATTCTTTATGACATTGCAGGATAGTGCCTCTATTAAGAAATAGTAAGGAAATGAGATACTTTAAAGAGAAGGGTTTAAAATGAACTGGCTCTGTTGGCCTCTTTTGTAAAAATACCTTAGAGCCACTTTTATCAAGTCAAAAGGTTCATTGAAAAGAGAGGAATTAAAAGATGCTGCTCATGGAGCCTGGCAAAACATGAAGTGCGCAACAAATATCTCTCCAATCCAATTATAACATTCAAATCAAGGAGGAAAAAAAATTATGAAGTATAATGAAAGCTTTCTTTCTACCGAAAAAGTCTACTTGGAAGTGTCCAGACCTAAGGGAATTACAAAGTCAGCATTATAGTGGAGAAAATATGTAATGTAAATGAGAGTGAAATAATCAAATTTTTCTGGTGGAAATAAGTGCAGTTGTTTGATGTAATTTTGACACACAGCATAATTTCAGCATCAACAGTGAAGTTTAAAGAATCAGTGTGTCTTCATGAGATTTTTGTACAGAAAAGCAATTCAATGGGAAAATCTAAATCAAACTTCAGTTTGCACATTGGCCCCTCTACGAGAGAAAGCCCTGAATTATCTTAGTTGCAAATAGAAAAATAGAGATGACCCCTTTTCATTAATTTCTAGGTACCTTTTCCACTTGAAAATCCAACATGATTGTGGCATATAAATCACAGGAAATGTGATGTGAGGCTGTTTCGGTGCTCATAAAAATAGAGCTTTGGTTTATATCTCTACCAGCTCAGCCATTTAAAATTGCACAGTTTTCCACAGTGAGCTCCGCTGGACTCATGTCACTGTGCTTCTTGCAGATGCAATTTTTCAATATCATGGGGATATATTCCAAACAATTAAAACAATTAAAGCAGGGCATGTCTTCAGTATTTTACTCAATCTCATAGTCTGTATGAAATATATTTGTAATTTTGTGTTCATTTCCAAATGGAGACAGATTCACACACCCTCACAGCCAAACTCAGGACAAGAACCAACAATTAAATGAAGCCTGAGATCCAGTCCAAAGCAGGCATATACTCAATTTAATTTTTAAATAGCTTAATTAATAGTTTCAGTTAAAGCAAAGAAGTGAAAATGGGTCAAACTATGTAAACATTGGTTAGAAAAACACACTGTCCAGCCAAAGCATTGTAGAAGTGCTTTTAAGAAGAATGGTCTTTAAATTTAATTTAAGCATGGTTTTCCAACTTAGGTAAAAGCCCAGTTCAGACAAGGCCCGAGCCACTTTTTGTGCCACAAAGAATTACCGAGGTATGCTGAGAGTTTATTTAGTCTTTGCTTGTTCTGAGGCTGTGTTTCACTGTGCAGTCATCATTTTCTCCTGGCTGTCAGCACGTTGTTACCTCTCGGCAGCTCGGAGCTCACCGTGGGGAAGCTGCGCTGAATCGCCGACGGGACCTGCACGAAGGCTGCAAAGCATCCTCCACAAATATTTACTGGAATTTTGAAATGGGTTGGGAGACACTGCTATTGCACGCTGAGTGTTTGCTTTCTGCAAACATCCAGGTTCAAGTTCTTGTTGACACGGCTGGGATGGGTGGTGGTGTCCCTTACATAAGTCTCAAGGCCAGGAGGGTGATTTTGCTCCGGAGTAGTCAGGGAGTAGAAGCAACGCCACATGTCTTATCTGACCAGTCATTGCTCAGCAGCCCTCACTTCATGGGAAGACACACTTCTTAACTTCTTGGTAGTTCCTGGATTACAGAGGGGCAAAATCATAAAATTCAAGTAATTTCTCTCAATCCAGAGAACTACTGTATCCAGAGAAAACTGTGTTCTTTACTCTAAAACAAAGTTTTTGGCAAAATTTTTCTATGTTACATAAATTTCAGTTTAAATGACACCAGGGTGTCATTTCAAGGTGGTTAAGAATGCTGTTTTTAAAAATCCTTTTTAAATTATACAGTAGCACTAATGTGGCTCTATATATTTGTAGTTTGAAGTTTCTGCTACAGTGAGTTCTTTGCAGATTTGCTGATTTGCAGTTAACTTCCAGGATCATAACTTTTTGGTTAGAATAACTGAAAGGTTTCTGTTTGCTTGTGGGGTTTTGGTTTTTTTCTGCATTTTTCTTTTTAACTTTAATTTGATTAAGTTAATAAAACCGAAAAAGAAGAATTAAAAAAAAATCAAATTATAAGTACCAAGACTGGCTCAGGTGCATTGCTTTAGGAAGATGTCACTGCCAACCCCTTCTTCAGCACTTCTTATTGGTATGATAAGGTTTGAGAGATCGAGCCTAAAAAGTTTTATCACATGAGAATTTTCCCCCAGTTCTTATGTTGCACTTTGATTTGTGCAGAGCAGGTCATGTAGCACAAGTTGGAAATGTCTGAAGGTGTTGCTGCTCTTTGCCAGCCATCCCCTTTGGAGTGTGAAGTCAGGTTTGGGGGAGGGAATCTGCTGGTGGTGGCTTTTTATGGAGTATGTGGCTGGCGGGTGAGACTGTTTTGGCCTTCCTGATCTGAACACCTTTGTTTCCATTGTAAAGGACAACACAATCTGTGCAGAGAACAAATACCAGCTGGTTCTTCTCTCCACCTGCAGAACATCTGCAGAAGGAGGGAAACGTATCAAAGATCCTTATAATGAACGACAGTTTTTACTGTTCATGTTCAAAAGCAAAACTACAACTGGAGACAACATCCCTTGCATGAGAACGAAGCAAACAAACATTTTGGGCTGGAGAACAGGCTGGATGAGCTGACCTACTCCAGCTTGCCTGAAAAGTTAAACGTGTCAAAGGTTCTCTGCCAGGCAAAGGGAGGATGTAGGAGAGGTTTTTATAAATGGCAGTTGGGCAATTAATGTTAACCATCAATATCAGAATGGCTTAGATTGCATGATTAACTAGTAAGAGTTTTGAGCTGGCTGGTAATTTTAGATTAAATAGTCAGGCAGCCAGTGACTTGAATATTGATGAATATCCTGTGTTTTATTAATATGCATTCTCTATAAATTAGAGGCTTAGTACACAAAGAAGAATCCTAATGCTCTTGCTATTTTTCATTGCCACAGGTAGAGCTGAATAATTCATAGCAATTAATTTATTTCACTGATTTAGCCTTTTGGGGCGGGGGGGAGGTAGGGGGGAAGTTGAGCACAAGTAGTCTGCAGGTAATTTTTTCCATGTTTATTTATGGTAAATAACTCAACAAACACATTTGAAGACTAATTCTTAGTTGTGGGGATTTTTTGTATTTTAAATTGGAGAAACTGGGAGGAATATGGGCAGAAGTGCAAGCAACCCACCAGTCATTACAAGAACACAAATGAATTTTAAATTGTAAAAAAAGCCCAGCTAGTTGCAAATACAACACATATAGGGTCAGGCTCATCTTGATTTGTATTGATTGGTGCAATGCTGTTTACATTGCATATTTCTGTTCCTCATTTAATTGATTGTAATTCTTCAGAACCAAGACTTTCTTAAAAATATTTCTGTGGGCAGAATTTGTCTGTATTTAGTCTCTAATTCATAGGTGAAATTCTGCCCCTTTTGCAGCCAAGGGAAGTTTTAACCTTCATTCTGGAAGACCCAGGATTCCACCTGCTGATGGCAACATTCTTGAAAATCTTTTTTGGTACACACAGAGCAACAATGCATCCAACATGCATGACATTTTACATTTGTGCAAAGTTTCAGAATACCCATATGCAGATTTTTAAATTTTTTTTAGGCAGCGAGAGATGGTGCTTTAAATACGAGACAAAATGTTGCAGCATAAAGATCATTTGCCAATCCTGCAGCTCAGGGAGGCTGCAGCCCTGTCTCGGTGTCACGCTCATATCCTGAGCAGGTAATATCCAGAAACACACGAGGAGGAGGAGGCTGGGTGATTACTGCCTCTCCCTTTCACTGGCTCTTACAACACACTCACAGCAGTGAGACTTGCATGGCGCGCAATAAATCATTGCCTCATTATGCTCCTTCTCTAGGTTTGTTTAGGGCACCTACTCTAGGACTGGCTATGGAGGATTATTTGTTCTTCCCAGAAATTCCTCTCAGATACAGGCTTCTGGTTTGATTTGCACAGAAGGAAAAAATCTCTGCATCTTATTTTTAAAATAATTTCTTTGTGTGCACAACAATTTACATTAGAGAACTGCCTAAGAAAGTAATTTCAGCAATGTCTGGAGGGGATTTTAATTTGTAGGTGGGTGATTTTGTTGAGAACGGGCAAAGGTTAAAGAATGTTTTCGTGTTTTTGTGTTTTTGTGACTTGTCAATACGAAGTATTAACAAATGAAACAGAGTCTTCCTCCCCTTCTTTCTTCCTTCCTCCCTCCCTTCTTGCCTGCATTCCTTTTTGCTTTCATTCTTCTCTTCTTTCTTTCTTGTGTACATAAAAGCTATTGATCCCTTACCTAGCCAGATTTTGTTGAATTATTGTAAAAGAAGCCTAAGTACTTCATTAAAAATCATTGTAAGGTCTTCATTAACTTTTTCCGTATGTCTTTAGCCAGCTCTAGTTCACAGCTGATGCAGGAGAGCACCGGTCTGATTGATAGAATAGGGATTTTGACACTTGGTTTTGATTTAAGGAGACAAATCATCCTAATAAAAAGTGTACATTAGTTGGCCTAATTTACTAATGAGGAGTAGTATTGCTGATTTTGATAAAACAGTATTTAATGTTGCACCAAGTAAATGCTGGAATAACCTAGATTGTACCTGCAATGGATTTGAACGGCTAGAGCCAACACTTTGGAGAGCAGGTGGGTACACTGCAACACGGCTGGGTTTTGCTGCAGTGTGACAATGTGATCTAGGATCTGATCCAGGCTCCTCAGAAATCAATGGAAATTCTACCCTTGACTTTACTGGGCTTTGGATCCTGCTCCAGTTGTGCCAGGATGGAAATGAAATTACTCCAACTTGGGGGAAGAATTTTCTGGCTTATCAGATTCAGTGTTTTGTATTGATGGGTGTGTTTGTGTAAGGGGTCCTGACTTCAAGTTTGAGTGTTTTTGACATGTGTCTTGCCGTGATCCTCCCTCCTAGTCACAGTTCCCTGAAATGCAATAGATTTCTGTTTCGTGACAACTCACAGACATCCCAGATGAACAATGACATTTCATAGACGATTGTAATGTGCAACTCAAAATCTTTGTAAGCTTGCTCAAAATGTGACCTGCCTTCACACAAAAGCTCCCTAAGCTTTCTGAACCTTACAGCAAAGCTGGATGTGCTCACAGCCATAAAGAAACACAAAGCTAAGTCACTTTGGTGTATTTGGGGTTTCACTACACATACTCCTGCATCATTTTATCTCAGAGTCCTGAGTATAATCCTCATTTGATCTTAAACTCTTACAAAGAGCCTAGGAATAGAAGATGGGCTGAGGTCAGGACCAGAAAAGACTTTTTCCAACACCCACTGCAACCTGAGTCCCTCACAAACAATCAGGACTCAGCGAGAATAGTACCCAACTCTTTTTGATGGAAGTGCAGTGGTGACCTTCTAGATTGATTAAAGATGTGACATTGATTGACTTTGAAGGGAGCCACATCCACCCTTCTTCTGCCAAAAAGGCAGTGGCTGCAATGTGAAGCCTCAAGAATGGGGCATTGCTCTCCCAAGTACATGGAAGACATCCAAGGGTAACGGGATAATGCAGATAATGGGATAGGGTTTCTCCCCTCCTCTCCCTCAAATGCCATATAGCTAGATTTTGGCTATACAGCCTCAGGCCTTAGAAGACTTTTCTCTGATAGCTACTTAAAAGATGAAATAGCTGAAGGAAATGAGCTCTTTTTATAGGTTATGTAGGATGTTT
Source organism: Rhagologus leucostigma (assembly GCA_013397725.1). Classification (NCBI taxonomy): domain Eukaryota; kingdom Metazoa; phylum Chordata; class Aves; order Passeriformes; genus Rhagologus; species Rhagologus leucostigma. The sequence continues at coordinate 3,069,690 of VZTD01003599.1, forward strand.
GGTGGTTGAGAATGTCAAAAAGGACTGGTAATGTTGACTCTGCAGGAACCTTTAATGGTGATGGGGGTATGATGCTGTGAGGACTAGTGTCAGTGGAAGGGAGAGTGTGGTGGGGGAAAGCTTTATTCCTCTGGCAAACCCACCCCTGAGGACTTTTCACACTGTCGCTTTGGGGTGTCAAATTTGAGAGATACTAAAATGGCCCTATTTGCCAAAGATACACAGTATCTTAACAATATCTGGTCTCTTTAAGGCACCTTGAGTTGGCACTGAGGAATATTGGCCTCCAAAATTACCACTTTTGAAAATATAGGCCACTGAACCTGATATGAACTATCAGAAAGCAGAGACAAGGGAGCATTTATGTCGGAGAATGTATAGTGGCTTGAAAACTACAAATCAAAATAATTCACCCTTTTATGTGTAAATCTCCTTCTCTTTGATACACAAATTGAAAAGCTGTCTGGTTTCCTTGTAGTTTCCGTAAGCAAGCAGCGTGTGACTGCACCCTCTAGCATGCTATTTAAGTGTTATTTAAAGCGCAGACCTGTTAAGGTCAAGCAAGCTCATCTGTATGCTAAAACTGAGCCCACCAAACCTTACACCTAAAACCAGCAGGCAAGGGGGTCTCGAGTTCCACGGCTCCCTCGTGACAAGGCCATGGCATGACAAACGGGGAAGCACCAGAAGATCAAAGCACTTTTTCAGGGATAACAATAAAATCAGAGACAGAAAAACACCAGGTCCTGGTGCAGGTGTCTGCTCTTCCAAAGCAGCCTTTGCCCAGGTTAGACACAGCCAGCCCATCACAAGGGGAAGCAGGCAGGAAAACTGGCAGTAAATAAACATCAGCAAATTAACGTCCTGTGTGGTGCATTTCTGAGCTGGTAGAAAGGCTGGAGAGTCACTGCGCGAAGCCCATGTGGAAGGAATTGCTGGGACACTGAACTTACTCTGAGTTTATTGGCAAGAAACTTTTCAATGCAAGCATGGAAAGGCAGTGCGATGTGTTTTGCTCATATTCCACGGTTGTTTTCACTGGTTGAGCACCTCAGTGCAGGTCCTGTGGAAGTCAATAGCTGTCTTGCCTTTCAGAAGGATTATGCCCCTAAATAGTTTCTTTAGGAAGTGTACTTTGCTTGGTGATAACACAAAGCAGAGGGTGGATGATTAACACCAATTAGGATTATTTACAAGAACCTAGAAAACAATAGGCCCATAAATCATTGTCTTATCAATTGTAGTTCCTCCTGAGTAATTCAGTCATCATTGGGCACACTGTGTGTTTCACTGTTCGTTAAGTACAGATCACACCGATGTTAGCTGAAGTGTGTGCAAATGTTGAAGGTACAATATGACCAAAATTAGCAGCACATTACAAAGAGAAATCTGATAGTTCTCAACATTTCTTTGTTCTAAATCCCCTACAGTTTTCCCCCAGGTGTATTAAGTGAATTTAAGGCAACTGACAGTAGCCTCGTTTCTCTTGGGTTATGCTTCAGCTCTGTCTACACTAATGTCTCCATTCGGGATGTTTTTGCAGCAATCCCCTGGCTGTCTCTGTTTGCTGGGCACTGGTCCAGCTGCAGAACAGCTTCAGTGCACACATATTCCTTCCAGAGGAGAGCCAGTGGGGAGTTCTGTCCAAAAGCAAGCCAGGGCTTGGTGGGACACACTGCTCTGATCCAAGGGGCAGCCACACCACCACAAAATCTTTCAGGGTGTCTGTAACCCTGCTTTACAAGAGGAAGGATGTCAAACCTCCCAGAGCTCCCATACCAGCCTGGAGGGGAGTTTGTGCCTTAGAGAGGATCAGCTGCTTTATGTGACACCCTTTTTGCTTGTGACTGGCAGCTCTTGAACCACTACTCCTCTTTCTTCCACCAAGACATCTCCTGGCTCATTATCCTTTTCGTTTAGTAACTGCCCAGACTTCTGTAGCTGTTCCTTCTTGCTGCTGATCTTTTTTACGTCTACTTTTACCACTTTTTGTGATCCCTTTTCCAATTTCCAACCTTAGTCTCCCAGAAGACCCGGAGTGGTGACGCCTGGATGCAGAGGAGATCACACTTCTTATAAATCTTCACCACGAGGAGGCCAAAAGTTTCTGCAGCAGCAGGAGGTAAGCCAGGACTGCTGGTGGGTGTAAGGAGCAGAGAGCAAAGCCACGCGAGTTGGAGAAGAAGGCAGCAGCACTCCTGAGGATGGAGACTTTGGGGCAGTGTCACGGTCCTGTACAGAAAACTTGAAGAGACACTGAAAACTTCAGGTGGGAGCACACCACCCAGCCGGCTGCTTGTGTGGTTTGGTCCGTGGACCTTTGGGGTCTGCACGCCAGAGACTGAAAACTCTTGACTAACCCTAAATTTCCTCTTTGTGGACTTCTGATGTGATAGGAATGGCACAAAAAAATCCAATATATCTTCTTCGCCATAATGTTTCCAGCCTGCTAACTTTCCCAGGACTACTTGCTGCCCAAAGTACTGGAACTTAATTACATGAGGTTTAATTTCAGTTGCTTGGCCAGCTTTAAAAACATATATTCAAATTTGAACCACAAGGACAGAATTTTGGGAGCTTCTTTGTCCTCTCACTTTGTGTTAATTTAAATGAGGAAACTGTGCCTGTGAATCTCTGCTTTACTTCACCTATTCCAAATCAGTCTCACTTCTGGAGAGATTTCCCTGACTCCTAGCAGTTTAAGGGGGAGCACAAAAACCCCCTTATGTTATAGTTTATGTTTCTGAAACTGTGCAAACAATAGATATTTGTCTCCTGCTTATGCATTTTCTTGTAAATAAGATGTATTGAGACCAGAGATGGAGTTACATTACACGACTTTACACCAGATAATGTATTGACATTTTACAAGGCAGTGTTGTATTATCCATACACTTCACAAGTAGGTCTTGCAACATTTAATTAAAACAAAAAAAAAGTGGAAGGAGAATCAAGGGAGGGACATGGAGAGAGAACATGAAAGGACACGGATGGGAAGTGGTGGAGTTGGAGGATAACATCATCTATCAAGGCATTATCTGAGAATTCCCATGATTAGGACTTATCTTTCTGGCTTCATTATTTCATTATAATCTGCTGCTTACCTGATAAGTAATAAATGACCTCAAAATTTTATTGCATTTGCTCACTTTCTTTAGTGAACAGAGAAAACCGTTTGTTCCCCTCTTAAGATCTTATTTCTGTTAAGGAATGAAGATTTTATGGTTTTGCTGGGGTTGACTTGTTCCTCTGGTATTTCAGTGTTGTTATTTAGCTAGCAAGTGTCCCACAACAATACCTTGGATAACACTTCCACCTATCACGTTGGGATGATCAAGGATACAATTGCAGCTGATGTTCAAACACTGATGTATATCTGGGGTTGGGCACCCACCTCCAACTCAGCAGATACGAAACTCTCCAAAAAGCCAATAAAAGAGGGCTTCTTTTAAACACTCCAACCCGCTAGTGGATTATCCTTAATGCGTTGGCAGCATTCCCCTTCCTTCCTCTGCAGGAATGCTGGCCTGGCTCTGCAGCCCTGGGTTTGCATTTTTGGTAGTTTTGTTTTATTTTTACTTTTTTTCTGTGTTACACCATGCAGAAGAAATAAAGTGTAAGACTGATTTGTGATAGTTCATGACGTTTTTTTTCCTCTGCAGCTTGGATTAACTTATTTACCTTCAAGGAGGCAAATGTAGTGACCAGCACTCCTCTTTGGGGAGTGACCCTGCCCTGTCAGCGCGGCCCTGGAGGAGAGGGCTCCTTGCATGGGCTGGCTGTTGTTTCTGGGAGCTCATGGACACACCTTCAAAGGTTGAGGGTTCAGCTTCTTCTGCGTGAGAGAGGAGAGGAAATGACCTTCACCCAGCTGAGCAGGGAACAACAGGAAACCCTCATGGTCCCGCCATTTCCCACCCCCCAGGATCCGGCACTCAGGGACCTTTTCGACAAACTGTCAGGGTTTTTGTCAGGGTTTAGCTGCTGCAAATATATTACCAAAGTATGTTGATGATTCATGGGGAAGTGGTGCACGCTGATTTAAGTGATGGACTAGCCATTCTGTAATGGATTTGAGAATTCCCAATCAGATTGTATTTAGTTTTATCAAGCAGGAAGCTGGCAGGCTGTGTTTTAATCAACTGATAGCATCTCTTGGCAATTGGCATCCAGCTAGTGGACAGAGTACTTCTCAAAGACCAGCAGCTAAGTTACAAACAGTCACAGCCACTCAGATCACTCAGCTTTGCCTCGTATTTTCTGTGTTTAGCCTGTTTTTTTCCCAAATGAAAGTTTCAGCTGGAAGTGCAGGAGGGTGCAGGAGGATGCAGCATATCTGCTTCTCTTTGCAGAATACATTTGCTTCATCCTCCAGAAAGCTATGCTGAAACAACCTCCTAGATGTAGCATAAAGTTCCAGAACCATGAAAATTCTAGGATTTGGTGCTGGCACAAGTTTTTGGCATGCTCACATTGCATAAGTGTAGTAAATCTACAATGTGGGGCCACACCAGGTAAGATGTGGCCTTTTCCCCTTTGATTAGGCCATGACTCATTATTCCATGACTCATGATCTATTGTGTCACCAAAGACATACCCAGTGTTCTGACCTGTACCAGCAGACATCAAGAATGGTTTCCTTCCCTGATAAAACTCATCACACTATTCATTACTTCTGGGAGAGACCAGCTCCTGCAGAGCATCTTCACAGCACAAACCTTCAGGTGCCACAGCTACCTTAAGTAATTCCCTACTCAGGATTTATGTTTGTCACAATTATTGAGGTGTGGAGCCATCCACACTCACGGAGCTGTGCTCAAGCACAGCATCAAACCTGAGGAGCTGGTTTGTTGTGCCTGGCTCCTGTGGAGTAGTTACTGTACTTAGCAACCCACCTCCAATATAAATATATCTGCTACTCTGAAGAGCAGGCTTTGAAAAGCACCAGAAGGGATCACTCCCCCATAAAGATTTTTTCCAACATTGCAGAGCTGTCGGGACTTTCAGAGAGAAATTTTTCTCCCAGTTAAGCATCCCAGCCAGAGGGGTGAAGATTTCACCATAGCCTGACAAAGTTCTGGTGCAACCTTCTGCAGTGGGCCATGAACCCCCATTTAAAGCTGGGTCCTGTTTGAGCTGCTCCTGAGCCATGCAGGCATGGAGGGAGGTGGAGAGCAGCCATCCATGCAGTTGGGATTTGGAAGCTATCTGTGATGTCTTTGCACAGGGGTCCCACAGCACCATGTGGGAAAACAGCACCCTGGTCTGAGAGCTGAGCACTAAAACCACGTGGGTTTAAAACTGGTTAAACATTTGGAACCCTCAGAAGAGACTGATGATTGAAGGCTGTAAAACAATCATGCTCCTAAACAGTAATAAAAATGAAAGTGAGGTGCAAGGAACAGAGAGGAGTGATTCATCGGGAAATTGTACTCTTGAAATTGTGTCACAAATCCTGGGCGAGGGAGGAGCTGTGTGTAAGCATTTAAGGGCCGGATCCTGGCTTGTCCAGAGGAGTTGAAGATACAATGAAGATTAACAGTGAACCCCGTAACTGAAAGGAAAATTTTAACTTCTATCTTAGATATTGTCTGTTGACCATTACACGAAACCAGAGAAACCAGAACCCTGTTTTCAGTGTCATGTCCCATGAGTGTTTCAGCAGACAATGACCCCTGCAAGAACTGAAGTTTCCAATGCCAGAACCACCAAAAGGACATGTGAAAACAAAGCTGAAAAAAGTCTTCTGTCCCCAGGGTGGAAGTATATGATTTCCAAAGGGTCGTTTTCTGTGTAAACATTACTAATTGTATGTTTTGCAGATTAAAACAAAAATGTATCTTGCAAACATGTTCAATAAGTCAATTCTAAAGCAAGTTCATTAATGTATCTAAGCTTTATCACAGAGCATAAGTGAAAAAAATCCCCCAGCCAAATGTGAAGAGTCTAATCTTGATTTTCTCACTCTTTGAGTTCATTTATTACAATGTTTGCTCACTTTTATAAAAGCCATGCTCATGTAATAGTCTAATATCTGAGAGCATCTCTGGGGACAGGAGATCACATTACAATATCTCACATTATGTGTCATTCAGGCAGTATCTCCCATATCATAAAACCTATGGAAAAGGAATGACACTTGAATAGCAGGTTCCTCCTCCTTCTCTCTTTCCTTTTCTGAGCATTTTTTTCCAGCCCAGTGCTCTCTTCCTTTTACTGTCTGACCTCATGCACCCAGGCTGCTCATCTCCATTCTGCAGAGAAACAGGCTGTGGCGCACATCTCTCCTTGCTCTACCTGACCACCTCATCCTGTCTCACACTGTCTTTCATATAGTTTGGGATTTTCCCTTCTGTTCTGGGCTTTCATTTGTGTCACCTCACAGTCCGTGTTTTGTGCCTGTAGGTGCTGCTTTGTGAACTGATGAGCTGGAGCAGAGAACCGGCCCTGCTGACAAAAATCTGAAAAAAGCCCAAGTTTCAGACCAGTCACTCCCCACGTCTGAATCACTGCGATTCTATCCAAAACTGTCCTAACGGGACAAGCACAGAGAGACAGGACCTCTCCAGCTACCTGTGGTGCCAACTCACAGACCCATTTCCCTGCCATCTCCAGTTCTTTCAGCAGTTTCAGGGATGTTGATAAAGACCTCAAGGGAGGGTTATATGGTCTTAAAACATTTCATTGATCCATTCATGTCCACACAGTTCAGGGCTTCCATTTTTGAGATTCCTTCCCTATTATCATGGAAACTGGCTGATTACCATAGAAGCCTATTAGAAACCTGCTTAAGACACTAGTGTTGGTGTAGTAAAGCACTTGCAGCTTGCCCAAATCTCAGTGTGCAAATCTGTGGGGTCCTTTGAGTGAAAATAGATTTTCTAGGAGATGATCCTGTTGCTCTAGATATTATTTTAACATTCAAATCTAAGGTCACGACCTCAATCTTAGCTCATCCAGTTGACCACAAAGACCATAATCAATTTTATTTTTTATGATACATCCATTCCAAACTACCACTCCCATTGCCCGTTTCTTCATGTAGAAGTTGTGCACCAAATTATCTGGTCTGATTAATACCAGGTTACTGTGCCTACTAGTGCACTTACGACACAACTTTGAAATGGGAAAATAATCCTGGCCTTTTTAAACACTGAGGAGAACAGGAAAAAAGCACAGCATCAGGACTAAACCAGTTCTGACAATTTCTCATTTCCATTTATTCAGAAAAAAAGTCATAATTGAGACTAAAGGAAAAAAGAAAAGCCCTCCATGCCTTTAAGTGTAAAATCCATTTTAGTAGCAGGAAGCTGTTATATGGTTAGAGCAGTTATTTTTATTGTCTGTCTGGGTATAGTTTTTAACTGCAGGCACAGAATAAATCAATAGTGTCATAAAGCTACTCTCACCCTCTGCCCTTTCTAAAGGGACATTGTTCAGTGTCTGTGCTGGGTGTGACACAGACTGTGCTTTGATGCACAGAATTACACCACTACTGATGTTCTGGGGGAGCGATCCGTGTGACACATATTTACCTGTATCTCTTTGTCCATATCATCTCAGAGTCATCAGATTAAAAGCAAAATAAAACACAGATACACACACAAAAATGCACAGAAGCTTTTTCTCAGAAGAGAGGGGCTTATTCTGCTTATTCTCTTGCAAATCATAGTTTCAATTAACTTGTACATTCATAAGTGTTCTCAGGTGGTGTATTTTCAAGACTGTCTGAGAAAATATGCAGTGATTCATAGGACGGTCCACACAACTTAAACCTGACTGTAACCTGGACGTAGCAGGATCCAACTGTACGAAGCTGGTGCTAGATAAAATTGCCCTGAAAGTGTGCCTTTTTCATAGCAAGAGTAGTTAATGGCTGGAACATTTGGCTTAGGAATGCAGTGGATTGAGCATTGCTTTCAGTCTCTAAATCAAGAGTGACTGTCTTTCTAAAGCTATGCAATAGCTTCAGCAGAAGTTATGGCTTTGATGCTGAAATGAGTGGGTGAAGTTCTTCAGCTGTGTTACATAGGAAGCAAAACCAGATGACTGTGATGGTCCTTTTCAGCCTTACTAATCCATTAAATCCTGGTTTGGGGCCTTTCACACGCTGGGGTTTAAAGCAGCCTCTTAGGTTTTCTGGATGGTTTCTGCAGGCAGTACATGTTCAGAGCTGGATCTGACAAACTCCATATAAATGGGTGTCCAGAATTGACACACTTTATAATTTATATATAAATCACTGCCTCTAAATGCAGTTCCAGATCCATTTCCCCATGCAGCTGAGCTCACTTTGTCTGTTCTGTGCAGTGGGGATTTTCCTTTGCAAAGCAGATATGCGTCTGAGCTGAAACACGCACCACCGCGTGCTGCTGGAGACCCCAAAAACAGCCACCCCTAACATGGACCACAGAGAAGTAAACCCTTATGGATTAAACTCTTAAGAGATTTATCAGCAGCCATTCCTGTTGTCAAGTTAATTCATTGCTCCTCTCCTTGCTTGCTCATTGCAACTTCCCCAGGTTGGCACTTCTGACAGAGGCATGAAAATTGTACTTGTGCTGCAAGTGGGAGGTGGAGACAGCGAAAATCTGTGCCCTGTCTGTGGGACTCCATGCTGAGACAGCTCTATTTTCACATCTAGTCACAAGCCGATCGGTATTACCTCAGTATTTGTTTTGAGCATGGCTCTCAAGAAATGGAATTGAAGTTTGGATTTGGTAAGATTAGAGGATGTAAACCCTGAAATAATTCAAGTGGTTTGTGAAGGCAGCACCACTCACACGTAGCTTGGTGCTGGACGAACAGAAAGGCAGAGAGTCCACAGGAGTCTGCACAATCCGTGGTGAGCGTGGTGGATACCACTCACCTGGGTAACTGAATATTTGTTTTCCTTCTCTCTGCAAAATGCTTAGTGCTGGATTTTTATGTCTATAAATACTGATCTGGATTTCCCTTCCTTCCCTCCCCACGCTCCACTGAAAGCAAAGACGTCTCACCCAGCGCCATTTGCTGACTCCTTCCCTTCTGCTCTTCCCCGTCCCCCAGTACGTGAGCACGGTCGTGTGCGGCCCCTCAGTTTCCCCTCAGGACACCGGCACTTGTGAAGGAGAATAACAGATGTTGGGGAAAAAACAACACCCTGTCAGGTAGAAAAAACACTTTAGCAAAAAAAAAAAAACCCATATGAACTTCCCGGCTTCTCAAACTTTCTCATGAATAGCCAGTGGTAGCTGGAATAGCAGCAAGCAGCAACAGTAATAATAAATTACAGTAAATATCATCCTGTCATAAGTGACAGCAAACCAAACCCACTGCTGTTCAGAAATGAATTGGAGAAAATATTTCTTAATCTCTTTTTGTGTTATTCAGCCAGCTGTAATGATTTATAGTACTCTGAAGAAGTTGTGGTACAGAGTTGTTTCTTAATCATCCATTTCAGCACCTTGCTATTACCCACACGTGTCTGTGCTTTGGTGGAGACTCTGGCACTGCTGGATGCTGCAAAATGCTCTCTCCAGGAATAAACTGATTTAATGCAAGGGGCCTCTCAGCCTTTCTCTGGGGCCCTCCTGCCTTTGGGGACAAATCTGCTACAAGGAGGAGCACTGCTAAGTTAAGGGCAGCCCCATAGCAGTGCCTTGAATGAAGGTTGTTTCCCCAGAACCATCTGCTTTGAGCCTATTCAGCTGTAAATAGCCCACATCCAGTGGACATGGAGGGCTCTGGTGCCGGAGTGCATCAAATGGACACCCAGCAGATGAGTCTGTCTCCCTGTGAGTCTGTGAGCACACTCAGGATCAGTGGGAAAATAAAATGGTGGGGGATAAATTGAGCTGGGAACATGGTATCAATTGCTGCTGTCTTTGTCTACTTATTTCCAAAGATTTATACGTGACAGTGTGAGGACTGCTCAGTGACACATTTTAATTTAATTAAATTTCCTGTTGGATTGATGTCTGATCAATCAATAATGTTAATGTTTTTGCAATTTAGAGATTAAAGCTTGGATGAGCGGATATTGAAATACTCTCACATCCAGCTGCCTGGGAATGGCTTTTTCTGCTTCCATTCCTCAGAAAACCAGTTTTGGGTGAGAATGCATCCTGAGACTTCCCATGCACCTACACCAAGGCTGAAAGCTTTGTCCTGTCCTAGCAGAGGGTGAGGGAGTCATGCAGGAGCAGTGTCACTTCTTGGAGAGACAGACTTGCATGCAGCTAAGACCTGGATTTGTGCAAAATCTGTGTGGAATCTGTGTGGCTCTGTATATTTTCCCTCTGATGTTCAATATAGGGGAAAGGTTGAAGAACAGGGCATTGCAGGTGTGGCAGTTCCCTTTGCTATGTGCTCCTTGCTCAGGAAGTCGTCACTGCTGAGGTTGCACCTGGGGATTTGAATCTGATCACCACCAGGGCATCTATTCTCCATGTGTCCTTAGTCCCCTCTGGATCCCACTCTTTCCTCTGGCCACCACAGCCTCCTGCAGCAATGAGCTCCCCAGCCTAACTGCTGCTTTCTGAGCTGCCATCCATGGGACAGCAGGATCCTGGTCTGGAGCTGAATTTAATAATTCTTGAAGCTTCTTGCCTGCCCAAATTTCTCACAGATGAGCTAATTGTGCTCCACCCTCTTCAGGCTGTGAAGATACAGAGATGCTGTAGCATGTCCACAGAACCTTTTTTTTTTTCTCTTATGCCTTGTTTCGTTTAGTGCCTCAGATATTTTAGTAGTGAGGTCAGGAGAGGCTTTAACTTATTCAGGGGAGTTATTCTGCACTGACTTTTCCGGGAGGCCTTGGAGTCTTACACAGTCCTTTAAAGACTTAAGACTCAAGAAAAAAAGTAATCTGCGTTTTCAAACTTGTAAAAATGTGAACCCAAATTTCCTCTGAGTCTCAGATATGGCTGTAGTCTCAATAAGTCAACTAATTTGTCAGATCTTAACACTATCAAAACTTGTGCAGTGAGAAATCCCACCTGAGTGAGGTCTGCAGGCTCCAGTGTCCATGTCTGGTCTGTCTCCAGAGCTGGCTCTGTGCTATTCAGGGAGCTTGTATGCTTGTTGTATTTAGGTGAGCCTTAAAAGGGTCAATTTCTTGCCCAACTGTATTTTAAAATCTGTAAAATCTGTATGTTCTGTCCCTCAAGGATGTTCTGGGGGCTGTTTGCTCTGTACCTGTCCCTCAGACAACCCCAAAGTGGCACACAGAGGGAGGAAGACAGAAAGAGAGAGGAGGAGGGGGAAAGAAAGAGCAGCTCATTTTCCACTTTAGCACAGACACCTGAGGGGTAGAAGTCAGCAGTTTTTTTGACTGTACAAGAACTTGGTAACTTAAAACAGGAAGCAAAAGAAAAACCACGACCAAATAACTTTGCCTTGACCTCCTCCTAAGAGAGTCAATGACTTTAAAGTAAACTGGAACTTCTTGCTGGAATTTATTTGGACGTCGGCTGCTCCTTACCTCATTAGCACAGCAGTATTCAGAAATGTGCCAAAAGATTTAGGCAGGCTGGAGGACGCAATGAAGCTAATTTTCTCTTTTTTTTTTTT